>JALPQI010003717.1:0-73123 GCA_025490895.1 Thaumatotibia leucotreta | reverse complement strand
TACTTTTGTTCAGTTTTTTAGTATTGTATAATTTTAAGCATATCTTCCGCATAGTCATTATTGTTTATGTTTTAATACCTATATCTGGAAAGGAAAGTATACGTAAACGGATTTATTAAATTCCATACCGCAACTCCATAAAAGTGAGTAATTACAAAAGCTGCGATATTGCAATGGCATTTTTATGTTTTGCCGCCGTGGATAAGACGTGAACGATAAAACCGCGGACGTAATATGCCACAGGATTACTCTTTATGTCTACTTTAATGCATTTTATGCAGTTTTATGCTCACTGGGATAATGTTTTATGTATAAGATCTTCCTTACCAATAAGCATTCTGAGGAAGTATTCGTTATATCTGTTGAAATTATGACTGTTTGTATTCCAGAAATTCAAAATAAATAAATAACTGAAAAAAATATAAATGGTTGAAAGCTATTTTATACAAGTACTAGCGACCCGCCCCGGCTTTGCACGGGTACTATACCTAGATAAAAACCTACCTCTTGAATTACTCAACCTATTAAAAAAAATCATCAAAATCCGTTGCGTAGTTTTAGAGATTTAAGCGTATAAAGGGACATAGGGACAGAAAAAGTGACTTTATTTTATACTATGTAGTGATACACTGTCGTCTATTAGTTGCCATATTGTAATTTCCGGATTTTGGATTTTCATATAATGTTATACTATTGTATGAAAATCCATTCTGTTTTTTTTTTAGTTCTAATCGAGGCAAATGACAACCTTATTCATCCACATATTTTTATAATGATTTATATTTATTTCTTTAGCCGGAATACATCCAAAAAAGTTTAATAGGCGTTTTTTGGATGGTACACTATTTTATACCTATTTATCGCACTTGTCCGTTTTTACCAATTATATTTTTTCCCACGCTACTTGTGACAATCAAGTATAACTTTCTTGTAATTTTATTCGTTACGATTTTGTAATTTCCAGAACATGTAACACAACAATACAATACAATAACTCTTTATTGCACCTCAAAGACAAATACAAAACAAATAATAAAAGTACATGTTTGAAAGAGGTAAACAAAAGGCGGTCTTATCGCTAAAGAGCGATCTCTTCCAGACAACCTTTGGGTACAGGAGATAAGAAAGTAAAAGTTGATAGTAGGCGGTGCAAAACTGAAAAAAATGGTCTGATGGCTAGGGAATGTAAAATAAACACAAAATACAAATACACATACAGAGATACGTATACACATACATGTTATAATTTCCAGATTTATTTCAACTGCATACCCTTTTGCCCACTTATATAATTTTAACTCCTGATTGTGGATAAATAATCTTATCATAATCTTCAAGCAAGTATTGTTCAAATTTTGATATTTTTGAGTTACATCGTTTTGGTGGTCGGCGTTGAGATAAATACGCCATTATCGGATAAGATATAATAATTAGGCGAATACCTTAGTATCATAAAATATTATAATTTATTTATTTTGTTGTTAATGTTCCTCGATGTAATGACTGGCATTTATTTGTACGTTTTTCACAAATATTTAAATACAATAAATAAATATCTTGGGACATCTTACACAAATCGATCTTGTCCCACTGTAAGCCCAATTAATGCTCGTGGTGTGGGTACCAAGCGATTATATAACTATAATAGATAGATAAATATAGATACTTAAATACATAGACAGCCACGACCATGGAACAAATATTCGTGATAAATAAATACACAAAAAATGCTCTAGCCGGGTTCGAACCAGGAACTACATGTGTTAAATAAATAATCACCAAATTAAAAAAATTAAAACCGCTTTCTCCAAGATTCCCGAATTATTTCCGTTATTGGTTTCCTCGAATCCTACTTTCTGAATGCAAACTTTTGTAAATGAATGAAAATTACCAAAAGCGCCATACATGTATAACATTTGAAGAGATCCCTCGATTTCTCCAAGATCCCATCATCAGACCGCAACATGGTGCCAACGGGACCATCTCGGGGTTATACACGTTCGATTAGAAAAAAAAAAATCAGTTCACGATTCTCGGAGATATCGGGTAACATACATAAATAATAAATAAATAAATATCTTGGGACATCTTACACAAATCGACCTAGTCCCACGGTAAGCTCAATTAAGGCTTGTGTTGTGGGGTACCAGGCGACGATATATATAATAGATAGATACGTATAGATACTTAATATATTTACATACATAGACAGCCATAAGCCATGACCAAGGAACAAATATTTGTGATAAATAAATACACAAAGAATGCCCTCTGGCCGGGATCCGAACCCGGAACCTCCAGCTTCGTAGGCAGGGTCAGTACCAACTCTAGGCTACAGAGGCCGATATGTGTGTATTACTAGACAGAAATGTAATATACATCGGGTTTCGTAAATGGTATACGTAGAGAATCAACAAAATGAATGCACAGGTTGAATATCTGAGCGTTTCAACCGTCTAATTTTGGTGGCATAATTTTTGCTGATGTTCCTAAACGCCTCAATGTTGTACTTCGTCATTTGTATAGGGTACCTACCGTGCCTCCTTCAAATGACAAAGTTGCACATTGTTACGAATAGAAACATCGGCAAAAAATATTCCACGCGGTTGAAACGCTCAGATATTCAACCAACAACAATATCATTATAATCGTAAAGACCAGACCTCTCTAAATGCTAAAATTCTTTCCCACATAGTCATATAATCGAGATATATAAGGAAGCTGCGTCGGAGTGTCGTAAATCGTGAGTAAGCAGGAAAATTGCAAGCGCCATGTACTAGAGGAACTGTGTAAATACTTTGTGAGTCATAGTTGTGGAGATAAATTGCAAAAAACACAAATTGGACTGATTATTTTACTACATATAAGGTGGAAGTACCTACTAGTGCGCAACAAGTCAACAGAGAATACGAGCCCCGATGCATAATATGTTATCGTCCACTTAGACAGTTTTTCGAGATTATCCCGTTCATCCGGGGGAAAAGGTTTAGAGACAAAACCTTCACTATTCAATAGTAGTACTAAAATAGTTTCTTTGAGTATAAAATATTTGGACTTAATAAATCAGAATAAAAAAAAAACTGTTTTACGACAGGTATTTTTTTTAATTTTTTCCACAATTTTTAATTTTGTAAATAATCAATGAATGTAAAGAACGCCATTAATATTAAAGACGACATGGTACACCTGATGCACTGCGAATTTTGCGTCAAGCTTATAAGCGCGGAATTACGGTGGTGAACGAAAATATAATTTAGACACTGGTTTGTTAAAATCGATTTATTAAATAACAAAAGCGTACTTCAGATTGTTGTGTCTCTTGAAATGTAGTACATTAACCATGACTAACGTTCATACAATTTATCATTAACATAATGTGATCATTTTTTAAATATTAAAAAATTTGTAAAAATTGTCTCGAACTAGACGAACTCCACTGCATCGGGGCTCGTATTTATTTGAATCACGACATTTTGCTCATATATAAATCTACATAAAGTATTTTCTTGTGTTGTCGGAAAGGAGTTTGTTTTGTACCGCGCCTCGGGGATAGAATAGCGAATGCTCGTTTGGTCTGATTGCACCTTAAGGGTGTGCTGTAATACTCCATGGCGTTATTTAGTTATTTATTTGATACGAATTTATATTATACTAAAGCCAATGACGTGGGTGGACTACCTAAGACGTATTATTTCTCGTAAACATCCTTTACTGGTTACGTATATGGGTAAGGCCGCGGATTTTGACGAATTCGGAGCTTAAAATTTGTCTTGCTCATAAAACAAAACTGATAACATCTAGAGAACTCTGATCAATTTTAAAATATTCCCCTATGCTCAGTTACATGTAATCAAATGAAATAGCTAATTTAGCTCTTTATTTGAAATTAATAAATAAATATTTCTGCCAAAAACGTAACGTAAGTCGAGTAATTTTTTCGACTACGAGTACTTAAAACCTTTTTTTTCATATTATTAAACTTGTCAGCATTAAATGTTTGATTTTAAACCAAATTATAATGATAAACGATTGCTTCGTTCATTAAGGACTTATGATATGTGAACAATTTTACTGTTTTCTTTCCCTTTACTTTTTGGGTCACCAATTCCAAACTTACGTTACGATACTTTCGTAACGCTTTTTTAAGGTCATATTTAAGCCAATGTTGGTAGAAATTTGTTTATCGACACTAGGAACTCTTATTCTAGTAGGGCAACACCCATAGGCACACTCACTCCCATTAATTCGTTAACAAATGGTTGTCACAGTGCACGCGGCGAAAGTTTTAGCAAAAAACGTCTAAAGTGGTAGTGTGATTTTTACGGTAAGTAGTGATTATTATTAAACGGCTGTTTTTTCATACGAAAGGGTTTAGTTTCAAACGTCAGTAGCATGTATTATTATGTTCAAATTGCTATTATTTACCAAGATAATCAACCTTTTTTCAAATATACGTTACACTTATGTTACGAATACGTTACATTTTTACAAAACGTAACGTATTTTTTATGTTACGTAACGAAAATATGTGGTAAAGGGAAGTGCACACAGAAATTTACTAATTTCAATGAGTTTTATTAGATTTTGAATGACAGCATACTGTAACAAGTGTTTGCGAAACAAATCAAATTATTTTGTTATTTAGGTATTTTGATTTGCGTTTTTTTAAGCAATTAGCTTTTTCCAGTGGGTAATTTTACCCCCCTAGGGCTAATGAAATACAGTATAATTATTAACGCATTTAATAGTGTCAATTAATAACAGTTCAATTTCCATTTAAGCATTTATGGTGATTTATTTAGTTCCAAAGATTATGGCATTTAAACATTTATAAATACTCTTAATTTAAGTAATTACTAAGTATGAGAAATTACATTATATGGGTTGATTATTATATCTGATTAAAACAACTATTTAGTGATAAAAATATGTTTTTTTTGACGACCTTTATTTAATCAGAGTTCATACCAGTATGAGCTGAGCTTTATAGTAACTTTCGTTGCGTTTTGTGGTAACGTAACGTATTTTTTTATGTTATGTCTGTGTCACATTCGTCAAAATCCGCGGCCTTACCCATATTTAAACCACATTAGTATTATGGTATGTCTTACGGTACCTATAGTAAAGTAGGTACAATAATGAAAGATAACTTTAATTAAAAATATGTAAACATAACTTTATTGCCTGGACATAAAGGTGTGTATACATATTTCTGGCACTTTGTCTGTATTCACAGCTGTGTTGTCAATTGTACTATATTCTGCCAAGCGAAAACTCACAGTAAAATCGATTGAATTGAAACTTTCACGATTATCACTCATATTTTAAAGACAAACGGGTCTTAATCGCGTAAACTTACCACGCACGTCATGCCCGAAACATCAAACGTTAATTAAAAACTTAAATTTTCTTCTACAGACAAATAAATCAATAATAAATATATATCTTGGGACATCTTACACAAATCGACCTAGTCCCACGGTAAGCTCTATTAAGGCTTGTGATGTGGATACCAGGCGACGATATATGTAATAGATAGATACATATAGATACTTAAATACATAAACAGCCATGACCAAGGAACAAATCGTCGGCTGACAAGCATAACTCACTATAAAAACTGTCACTACTCGTAGCAACCTCTTATATCAGTATTAAATCAGAACTGAGATATACTTATTTCAAGTAGATATTTGTTACTTATTGAGTTTTGCTTGTCAACCGACGAAATATTTGTGATAAATAAATAAATGCACAAATAATGGTGCCATTGAAGTCACGGCGGTTGAAACGCTCGAAGAAATTGTCCTTCAAGATATTTGTCAAAGATGTCAAATGCTATGGAAAGTCGGCCATATTTGTTTACATTCTTACTGACGAATGGTACATATAAAGACTTCGCTATCAATCCGTTCGTTTGGCTGTCTATCTGTTCGTCCGTCTTTCTTTATTTCCAATTGTCCGACTGTCTGTCACCGAACTGTATCTTATGAAATGAATCGTGATAAATCGAGGATTGAAATTGTCTAAGATGACATATTATGTTGCCTCTATAACAAGTACTGTCATGGTAGGCACGACGCGAATATAATATTATTATTGCCTAAGTAGGTATTAGTCAATGACATTAAATAATAAATAGACGCACAGAGCCAAACAAAAAAACCAAGAAAAGTGGCACTAAAAGTCATTTCTATCATGTTTCAGTTGAAGCTAATAACGCTCACTTACATTAAACTATAATAAAAAAAACTCAAAGAATAAAAAACTTTGTGAAGTGAGCAATAAGTGTCAAATTTGCGAACAACACCGCAAAATAGTAGAAACTTTTTATGTTTAAGGAATAATGATGCTATACCGTAAGGTGACCAAATGTCAACTGTCAGAACTGAATAGCGGAGCAAAAGGACCGCAATACTTACTTCTGCAGCCCATTTTTTGGGGCGTTTTTTTTGAGCTGTTTGGTGATCCACTTATATATTCTAAATCAATGGTATTAGTAATTAAATACGTAATAGTAATACAAGGAAGGAAACGTTAACGTTACCACAACAGTTTATTTACCAAGAATGAATTTTGTTGGTATGCTTTCAAAATAATGTTATTATTTGGTGTTAATTCAAATTATACTATAGTTTAAATTATATTGTCATGTTTTCTAAGAAAAATTATTTGTAATTGTAAATAGGAAGTTGTTACAAAGTTCAAAATAGTATCTTCCTATTAATGTTATTAAATGAATTTACATGACACCTATTAAATAGGTACGTCGAAATAATAATAAATAAATATCTTGGGACATCTTACACAAATCGACCTAGTCCCACGGTAAGCTCAATTAAGGCTTGTGATGTGTATACTAGGCGACGATATATATAATAGATAGACACATATAGATACTTATACTTAATAATCGGAGACTTTACACTCGAAGTTGTAGACGAATATATATACCTAGGACAAACTATCCAGTTAGGTAGGTCCAACTTCGAGAAAGAGGTCAATCGTCGAATCCGACTCGGTTGGGCAGCGTTCGGGAAGCTACGACACATAGTTTCGTCCAATATTCCGCAGTGTTTGAAGACGAAAGTCTTTGATCAGTGTGTGTTGCCAGTGATGACATACGGTACTAAAACGTGGCCGCTTACAATGGGCCTCATAAGAAGGCTCAAAGTCACCCAAAGGGCAATGGAGAGGGCTATGCTAGGAGTCTCTCTGCGTGATCGGATTAAAAATGAGACCATCCGCAGCAGAACCAAAGTAACCGAAATAGCTCTCCGAATCGCTAAACTGAAGTGGCAGTGGGCGGGGCACATTGCGCGTAGAACTGATGGCCGTTGGGGCGGGAAGGTTTTTGAGTGGCGGCCACGTACCGGAAGGCGTAGCGTGGGTAGGCCCCCCACAAGGTGGACTGATGACCTGGTGAAGGTCGCAGGAGTCCGCTGGATGCGGGTGGCACAGGACCGGTCATTGTGGCAATCATTGGGAGAGGCCTATGTTCAGCAGTGGACGTCTTTCGGCTGATATTATGAGTTACTCGCGTATTTTCGACATGTTTCAACCCATGTACGCCCCGGACGAGGGCCCTCTTAATGGGTTGAAACATATCGAGCAATCATCGATAAGTGAGAACTCTGTCGAAAATTTAATGTTTGAGTCTCACGTTAGTTATTCAAAAAAGGTACGTCGAAACTTTACTTAATATATTAATCGTCAGTAGAATCCAAAAATATGTAGGTAATCATAATCAAATATGGCCTTCTTTCCATAGCATTTTTACGTCTTTGATACATATTGTGAAACACATTCGCAGATATATTTTTACGTTAATACTAATAAATATCAATAATTTTAACAAAAATGTATATGAACTTTAGGTTTAAGGTTTTAAGTTGGTGATAAAACCAAGATTGTGTTCTGAAAGTGAGTGATTATGGAATAATGCAAGTTTGCAGGTTTGTTTACATTTTTTCACTTTCAACCTGACGTTTAGTTTAGGTATACAGGGTGTAATCGACAAGTGTTCACAGGCCATAATTCCGTAAATATGAGAGATATCAGAAAACTTTTAACTGATATCGAAAGTACGTTACCCAACGAGTAAAACTACATTAATAACTTTTTCTAAATAGATGAAGTAATATTAAAAATACTAATTTAACCGCTCCCATACATTTAGTATTTGTTGGAATACATTGTAATAAAATAATAATAGTACCGTTTATGAAATAATTAACATAACATTTATTCATAAATAAAAAAAAATCGTATTAAACTAGTTTTGAATGAACGGTTACGTACTAAATATATGGTTTAAAGTTAATATTTGAGTTATTTCTGATTTTATTTCAAAAAAGTTATTAGTGTAATTTATGTAATTTATCGTTGGGTAGTGCACTTTCGATATCAGTTAAAAATTTTCTGATATCTCTCATAGTTACCGAATTATGGCCTGTAGACAGCCGATTACACCCTGTAGACAGACACATGACCATCGTAAGCCTACAGAGTATAAATTCATTTACAAACAGCTGTAAATCCCTTTTGAATTTCGAACGCTATAGTTGCAGCTTGCGCGCGCATGAATCACAGGCACGTGCTGTGGCGGAAGAGGGGATTCGACGAAGTTGATCCTTGACTTGGTCAATATTGCGGTTCCATACATTTCCAAAGAGGTACAAGGGGATATAGCGTGTTTATTTATTCAACCTTTATTGCACAAAAGAAAATAACTAGAAGTACAAAAGGTGGACTTAATGCCATAAGGCATTCTCTACCAGTCAACCTTTAGGCAAAGCAGAGAGATTGTGGGCGGTGCAACTAAAACAATTCAATACTTACTAAAAAGAAGCACTTATGCACGAATTAACATATATATTCCATATATAAATAGATACCTACACTACATATACAGTGTGTAAATCTAATACGGGCGATCAATTAAACCAGGCATGGGATTCATTAGTGTAATCATGGATTACAAGGTTTTTTTAAAGTTACTCTTAATTTAGACCCCACAGAATTTTTTTAAGATTATCGGAGCAGCAATGTAGGTACGAACATTTGTTATTGTTGATATGGCAGTTATGTCATCTGCTTTTGAAATTAGCTGTCAACGAGTGCTTAACTCGCGTATGTTGCTCTACATTGCGCGCCGAATTATTTTGTATGGAAAATTTTGTTGCTCTAATTTTAAGTAAAAGTTATTTGAATGTACTTCTTATGTCGTAAACTAACACCCGTTAAGAGCTTCGCCCGTATTAGACTTACACCCTGTATACACTCCATATAATAATATATACAAACATACATAAAATATATACCTATAGAAGAGGACGAAACAAACAATCAGAGACTCTAAACTATTTTAATGTTAACCAGTTTCAAGTATTAACTGTTGACAAATATAAACTCTACAATTAATTTTATTTCGAACATATTATTGTCAAGACCGACTGGCTGAGGGGTTCGATCCCCATCTCGGACGTTGGTGATCTTGGTCGTTTTTTTCTTTGGTATGTGACATCCAATATTTATAATTATAAAGTTATTTTATTTCCTTCGAACGATCAATGTAACTCGTGTACCTACTGCTTAGCTGTCAAACTCTGCGAACGACTACAATCTGTCACTGTCAAACGCAAATTAAGGATTCATTTTGAAGTGAGTACATTGCTTTTCACTGAACTTTTCTTAGTAAGTTAGGTACTATTAAAATAATAGTTATTAATCAAACAATGCTCATGGTTTGGCTAAAAATCTGCATCTTAATCTTGGGTTTTAATAAAAGCCTGCATGATATTAACACAATCTGACCAATGAAGACGCATCCGAGGGACCCTGATCGACTCTAGAGACTCTAGAGACTCCGGTCTGTGGGGTCATTACTGCCCAAGTTGCCCAACACATTATCCATTAGCCCACTGCTGGATAACAGACTCTCCTTAACCTATGCGTATTAACGATTTAGGAGGTAAATGCTGGGAAATCGGATTGGCGGTCGTAATAATGTGTCCACTATGAGGACGCTGCTGCCCATCATCAATCTTTTATCACCGAATGGCAGGTGATACGACTCGTACTTCAATCCCTTATTCGACTCTTACGACACCCGCAGGAGGAGTTCGGGTGATGACAAATGTATTCTTACTGCCGTCACCACGCGGCCTATGCGTATGTATATGTCGGCGGCCGATCGTAAAATCAGCCAGAACACGAAATTCCTAGGCACATCGTGATACGCCGCCAATTCATGTTTTGGCGTAGTAACATCCGCCATATCGTTCAAAGCTCATCGTTTAACGATTTGCCCAGTGACGTTTAAGCAGATCATGAAATTCCTAGGCATATCATAAAAAGCCGCCATTTCATCCGCCATGAAATGCCGCCAATCATGATTTGGCGGCATTTCATGATCTGCCTAGGAATTTCGTGTTCTGGCTAATTTTACGATCGGCCGCCGACATATACATAAGGAGCTAAATGCCCATAATCGCCACGCTGGGCAAGCCGATTGGAGATCGCTCGAGTAATGCTGCTGCCCATCATCAATCTTCGATAAATAAATCGTCAGTGACACTTCAATCCCTTAGTCAACTCTTACGACACCCACGGGAAAAGTTGGGGTGGTGATAAATGTATTCTCACTTCTGTCACCACACAGCATACTGCCCAACAGTTCCTCATAAACTGCCCTGCATCATCATCATCATCTAAATATCATTAACATTAGATATCGCATCAGGAATGACGAGATCCGCAGAAGAACGAAAGTGAGTGACATAGCCCGAAGAATCGGCAGGTTGAAGTGGTAGTGGGCTGGCCATATTGCCCGGAGGACCGATGACCGGTGGGGTCGGCGTGTTCTCGAGTGGCGACCACGCACTGGACGGCGCAGCGTGGGAAGGCCCCCCACAAGATGGAGCGACGACCTGGTAAAGGTTGCGGGTGTCCAATGGATGCGGACAGCTCACGACCGATCTTTGTGGAACTCTCTGGGGGAGACCTATGTCCAGCAGTGGACGTCAATTGGCTGATAATCATGATGATGATGATCGTCATTAAAATCGTGGTCTACTCGTAAAATAGGTGTGTTTTAACGACCAATTGTGTCCGAAATCTCGTTCACGATGCCACTCGCGTACTAAACCTAAACCGCTACCAACTTGCTATGCAAGTAGCGTGCCAGTAACTTGCCATGCTACTGACGTGCGAGTAAAGACCTAGTTTTGAGCAAGTTTGTATTCGTGGTTCAATGCACGTGTGAGACCATTTTGGAACGCTAGATGTGGCAGTGTCTTTACTGGGTATTTGAACCAGCTGTAAAGGTGGGTTAGTGTATGCTCATTCTATCCCCATTCTACGAAATTCGTTCGTTACACAAACCGTGATTCGTCGAAATTCGTTGATTTCGTAGAGTGGGGTTGAGCATTCGCTCGTTTGGTCTAAATCCACCTTCAGGTACAGGTGCATTCAGACCAAACGAACATTCGCTATTCTAACCCCGCACTCTACGAAATTCGATCGTTACACAAAACGTGATTGGTTGATTACGTAGAACGGGGGATAGAACAGCGAATGCTCTTTTGGTTTGAACGCACCTTACCGCAATTGTAATTAACCGTTCCTCCGATTGCAGGCGTTATCATTTACCATCAGACTGACCGTGTCCTAATTTGCCACCGACATCAAAATAATAATTATGTAGCAAGAACTTAAAGAAATCAACAATAAATACTTAGTTTCTGCGAAGCAAAATTACAATTGTCACAAAAAACGCGACAATTGTAGCGAAATTCCGACACAGGCCGAACCTCATGTCAAGAATTAACAAAAATTGTCTTGCCGTGTGGTGACGGCAGTAAGAATACATTTATCACCACCCCAACACTTCCCGCGGGTGCCGTAAGAGTCGACTAAGGGATTGAAGTGTCACTGACCATTTTTTGATAAAAGATTGATGATGGGCAGCAGCGTCATCATAGAGAGTGGATACATTACTGCGATCGCCAATCCGATTGCCTAGCGTGGCGATTATGGGCATTTACCTCCTAATGCGTCTATACGCATAGTTAATAGGAGAGGCCTACGTCCAGTACTGAACTGAGATAGGCTGATGATGATGACCGCGTTGTGACTTGACGAAACTATAATATTATGAGGTAAGGCTTACGTTTTTGCCATTTTGGCTACGTAATCCTAAAAAAAATCTAGTATTGCTGTACGATCGCTTAATATGTACGGTCGAGGAATTTAATTTCCTACCCATTTCGTACCTTGTCATAGTAGCTATAATATGACAGTCGTAGCAGCTTTCATATTGATTGTCACTGACAAGGTACGAAATAGGTAGGAAATTAAATTCCTTGACTGTACGAGTACGTCCTCCGTCTGCCATTACCATTAAAATAAAGTTAAAGGTTAAGATCAGTCCTCCGGAAGATCCAATTTGCTCAAGTGCACTTTATTGTCGCATGCGCAGCTGTTCTCTTAATGTGCTGTCTTGCTCTGATTAGCACGTGCCTGTGGTTACGTCAATGACTGCGATCTGCGATTTAAGGCCAAGCCACGCCAGCAGTGTTATTCACTAAGGAAACCGCCTTGCTAACAGCGCTGTGTCAGCGCTGCGGCAGCGTCGAGCCTAAAAATGGTATTCACTTGCACTTTAAACGACACTAGCGCTCGGCGACGAATGCGGCGTGAGCTGGAACTACACTGCGTCGAGAGTTACCGCCTACAGTTCGACGACGAGCTGTTCTACGTTAGTGAATACCGTTTTTCGCAGCGCTGCGCTCGACGTCGAAGTGAATGCTGTCTCGTCGTCGAGCTCGTTGATGAACACAGCGTCGAATGTGTGAATAAGAGAATAGCATAGCAGTAGGCTTAGCACAGGATTGGTGCGACAGTGTGTCGCTGCGAGATAAACTATCCGTCCCTCTTTTGTTTATATTGTTAGTAAAAGATGGAAAAGCTATCTTGCGGCGACATACTGACGTACCAATCACGTGTATCGTACGACGTTTTTCAGTAAATATAGCTCTCCGAAGTTTCGCACTGACAAAAAAATTATCACTTCTAGCACTAGTGCGTAAAAGAAAACACCTACTGAATTGAAATAGTATATTATGAATATGATATAAGTGCGAAAAACATGAAATTCGTAACGAGTGGCGATGTTTTAAAACACGACCGACAGGGAGTGTTTTAAATCAACACGAGTTACGAATTTCGTTTTTGCACGTATCTCGTACGACGTTTTTCAGTACATGTGGCCCTCCGAAGATTTCAACCTGACGTAAAATGAACCACTTTTCGCGCTAGCGCGTAAAAAAAGGGCCATCTGTACTGAAAAAATATCTTTAATAAGTTTTAACAAACAAGGCGCTTCCAGGGTTTATTCACAGGTGTAAATGACAATAGAGTAACGATCGCAGGTATACCAACGCCAACTTAATCGACCAATCATGATCCTTACGTCAATGAGGATAGAGTGCACGGTCATTTAATGGTGACAGCTGCAAGTTATTGCGCTGTAGTGCAATAATTATGGGTATTGGTGGTTAGGTAAGCTTGATTGGTGATCAGCAGTGTTATTCACTAACCGCCTCGCTGCCAGCGCTGTGTCGGCGCTGCGGCAGCGTCGAGCCTAAAAATGGTATTCACTAATACACTTTAAACGACACTAGCGCTCGGCGACGAATGCGGCGTGAGCTGGAACTACACTGCGTCGAGAGTTTGACGTTTAATGTACGAAGTTCGTATTCTCTAACGAAAAACAGCGACGAACTCGCCCACAACCTCGTTCACAGCCTCGATTCCTAATGTCAAATAAAACAGCTAGGATTTTAGACAAAGCTGTCTCGACGTCGAGCTCGTTGACGATCGCAGCGTCGAATGTGTGAATAAGAGAATAGCATAGCAGGTGTTCCGCAAATTGGTCGCATGAAGTGTGCAAACATGCACTTAGTCGGCTGTCTATGTATTTAAGTCAACATCTTCATCTCAGCCTGTTTTTGTCAGCCTCCGCAGCCTAGTTGGTGACCCTGCCTACGAAGCAGGAGGTTCCGGGTTCGAATCCCAGGGAGGGCATTATTTGTGTATTTATTTATCACAAATATTTGTTCCTTGGTCATGGCTGTCTATGTATTTAAGTATCTATATGTATCTATCTATTGTATATATCGTCGCCTGGTACCCACATCACAAGCCTTAATTGAGCTTACCGTGGGGCTAGGTTGATTTGTGTAAGATGTCCCAAGATATTTATTTATTTATCTCAGCCATAAGACATCCACTGCTGAACATGAGGCGTCCCCTCTGGACCTCCACATGTACCGGTTAGGTGCGACCTGCATCCAGCGTGTCCCGGCGACCTTCACAAGGTCGTCTGTCCATCTTGTGGGTGGACGTCCTACGCTGCGTTTGCCTAGCCGTGGTCTCCACTCGAGCACTTTTCGACCCCATTGACCATCTGCTCATGCAGCTGTATTCATGTATTTAAATATCTATATAGCCGTGTGGTGACGGCAGTAAAAATACATTTGTCACCACTCCAACTCCTCCTGCGGGTGTTGTAAGAGTAAACTAAGGGATTGAAGTGTCCCTGGCCAATATCTGATAAAAGATTGTTGTTGGGCAGCAGCATCATCATAGTGGACACATTATTGCGATCGCCGATCCGCTTGCCCAGCGTGGCGATTATGGGCATTTACCTCCTAAAGGTCTCTGCCCACTAGACCGTACCATACCATGACCGTAGCATGAACGTATCAGACAATAAACTATTCTTTGTATTGAAAAGTATGAGACCGTATTGGCCGGCGCCGGAACGTCCTAGTGGGCATAGTCTCATAGTTTCTCGTTTGGCGTAAACCCACCTTTATATACCTACATACAGACTGAGAGCTCTTAAAATACCTTCGGATTTTAAGAGAGATTTTGATTAGCGGCTTACGAAGGTGATACTGTTCTGCTTTCTTGATAATTCCTAAAACTTTTTAAACTTAAAAAAACTTACCATAAAAAGTTAAGCCGACAATTAGCATCAATACAAAATAAGCCCTATTTTTATAGCACTATGCTTAATATTCGATAGATCCCTATCTTGCAATTAGACGATTCATAATTTAAATAAATCCGTCAATCAAAGTAATTAACACTGTCATTTTCTATTATAGTTGAATTATCGAGAAGATGGAATTGCATTTGTAGTGGTGTTACTAAAGCAACACATTTAAAGTGAACCTTGTATCTTTACAATTAGGTTTACTATTATTCGAATAATGCCAATACATGAGTCGATAAAACACACACAATAGCACACAATACATTGTAAATACGCGATACCACTACATATGCAATTCCATCTTCTCGATAATTCAATTATACACGATTTTGTCCGATTTTACCCGACAACGAAGCTTTCAGACTGTACGTAATTTTAACATTCATAGTGCAATGACACGTGCATAAATTGATTATTTATATTTTATGTTTGTGTCAAGCTGTCAACTCATATCATGCCATATAAATTATAAATATTGGATGTCATATACCAAAGAAATAATGGTCTTAGCAACCAAAATTGACTGGTGGTTGCTAACACCGAGTCGCCAGGCGGTACAGGCATCAGCTGCGAAAGCTAAGTACGTGGGTTCGATTCCTACCCCGGACGTTGGTGATCTTGGTATTTTTTTCTTTGGTATATGACATGTAATATTTATAATAAATAAAGTAGGTAAATTAACTTTAAGGTTTGGCAATGATGACTAAGTAAAACCGCTTAAGTTCTGTATGTCTTGCAATGCACTGACTAATATCTAAATGCCCTTTTCTAATTCAAAGTTATGCAGTTTCTAACTGCATTATACGGTCGATTCCAAAAATATGTTTACAATTTTGATTCTTATGTCTTAGACATAAATTTACACATGTATATATATTATTAGATGTGTCTATTATCATAAAAGGGGATACAGGAAAACGTTAGGCTACCTAGATTATAAATGGATACTTTCTAAAATTAGTCATCTTGTGATTCAGAATGGAAAATCGGTTTTTAATTAATCTGCCACCGTAGGGTACCTACCTAACTAAAAACTAACCCTATCTACGAAGCTGAAGGTTCCGGGTTCGAGTCCCGTCGACGGCATTTATTTGAGTGTTTCTCACAAATATTTGTTTATTGGTCATTGGTCATGGCTATTCCCCATATATTTCTGTATCTAACTATCTATATGTAGGTATACCTATCAAATATATATGATGAAGTCCCCATCAAGTACTGGGCCAGCGTTGGGACCACGCAAAATAGGCACAACTGATGTCGAGTTGCGGAAAAATGGCAAATACAATACAATAAATAAAAATAAATAAATAAATAGGTACAATAAATACATACACACTGTAAAATACTCACAATTCAAACCTTAATTGAGTTTACCATGGATATTTAAATAATAAATACTTACACAAATCGACCTAGTCCCACGGTAAGCTCAATTAAGGCTCGTGATGTGGGTACCAAGCGACGATATATTTCATAGATAGATACATACACCGTGATCTCTAATAACCCGAAAGATTTTAAACACGCATTTTTGATGTAAAAACAAACAAAAAATATTATACGACTTTTGTAATTTTTGGCGAAAATGAGGTTTTTGTAAAAAAAAACCTTAACACTCATTGTAAGTGCTAGTTTCATGAATAACTTTTACTTTTTATGTTAAAATACATTCAAATAAATTGAAAAAAAAATTAAAAAAAAAATTTTTTTTTCAATTGTTATTTAATTTTTGAATGTATTTTAACATAAAAAGTAAAAGTTATTCATGAAACTAGCACTTACAATGAGTGTTAAGGTTTTTTTTTACAAAAACCTCATTTTCAAAAGGTTTTATTTCTCACTTTTCGTCATCTATTAATGAGGTTAGTGAGACTATTCTCCATAATGGCACCAACGCCGTTAAAAAGACTCTTTGTACCGAGTTACAATTAGAAAATATGTTTTTTTTTAAATTGGTAATAATAACTCTGAAATTAGGCGATATCCAGAAAAGTTTATACGACATTATAGTTTCTAAATGTGGTCAGGAACACACTGTTAAAATCTTTCGGGTTATTAGAAATCACGGTGTATATCTAGATTCTTAAATACATAGACAGCCATGACCGAGGAACAATATTTGTGATAAATAAATACACAAATAATGTTTTCGCCGGGATTCAAACAGCTTCATGGGTGGGGTCACTACCGACAGTACCGACTAGGCTACGGTACGGAGGCTGACGGATATTTATTGAAACAAAACACAAATCATAAATTATTAATGTTTCATTAATTTGAATCGTTTTAAGGACTTAAATCGTGATTCACAACAGTATGAATCATTTATTGATCGTAATGGAAGGCCCTCTGTCATATGGCTAATGTAGGTACCTATAGAATACACCGTGATCTCTAATAACCCGAAAGATTTTGACCACGCATTTTTGATGTAAAAACAAACAAAAAATATTATATGATTGTCATTTTTAGCGAAAAAAAAATTTTTTTTTAATTTTTTTTTTCAAATGTTATTTAATTTTTGAATGTATTTTAACATCAAAAGTAAAAGTTATTCATGAAACTAGCACTAACAATGAGTGTTAAGGTTTTTTTTTAAAAAAACCTCAATTTAAAAAGGTTTTATTTTTCAATTTTCGACATCTATTAATGAGGTTAGTGAGACTATTCTCCATAATGATACCAAACCTTTTGTACCGAGTAACAATTAGAAAATAAGTTTTTTTTTTATTGGTAATAACTCTGAAACTAGGCGATATCCATAAAAGTTTATACGACATTATAGTTTCTAAATGTGGTCAGGAACACACTGTTAAAATCTTTCGGGTTATTAGAAATCACGGTGTATAACTACGAGTGGCTTCGATGGTAAAATCTTATGATTCATATAATATTATACCATAACATGTCTTATACACCGTGTTTTATTGATTTCCGTTAAATTAAAAGGAAGCTTATTTAGGTTAAAAAACAATCAATTTGTCTAAGAAACTAGTATCTTAACTCTTACTGTTATTGAGTTGAAAAAAAAAAGTTTAATGACTAAACAAGTGTATTGCAACCTTTATTACTTCCTAATGAAACTTATTTTGATATGTGCCGTCAGTCACCTGAGATCTTATTTTTAAGGTTATCTCACACTTGCCATTTGATTTATTATGTATGAAAACGAAATAAAATATTTTTTTTCCATTCCAATGTACCAAGCAGCCTGTTAAAATTAACGGAAAAAAAAAAACACGGTGTATGGCGTGTACATAGTATAATTAGAAAGTGATTGATGGAAAATTATCTAAGATATAACGATTTCAGCAGTATCAGAGAAATAGTAAACCATATAATTGTCAGCCTCCGTAGCCTGGTTGGTACTGTTGGTAGTGACCCTGCCTACTAAGCTGAAGGTTCCGGGTTCGAATCCCAGCGAAGCCATTATTTGTGTATTTTGTTCCTCGGTCATGGCTGTCTATGTATTTATCTATTCTTATATATTGTCGTCTGGTACCGGTCCACATTAGATGTTTTAATTGAGCTAACCGTGAGCCTAGGTCGATTTATGTAAGATGTCCCAAGATATTTGTTTATGTATTTTTTGACTTCACGACTTAAAAGTTATTCTAGTTATAATTATTGTATTTGGAGGCTTCTAATGTGTACCCATGACCAAGAAACAAATATTTTTGATAAATAAATACACAAATAATGCCCTCGCCGGGATTCGAACCCGTAACCTCCAGCTTCGTAGGAAGGGTCACTACCGACTAGAGTACGAAGGCTAACAAAATACATGCTTGTATATCGAGATTTTTCTACATTAAAATATGTAAATGCGCTTAAGATATAATTTAAACACATCTACGCATAACGTGTACGAAGTCTGCCTATTCTCCCCTAATTATTATCTTGGTGCCAATCAACTGTGCTGCTACTAGTATAGTAATTATGTTCAATTGTTCCGAGCACAATTATAGTTGTTATCCACCATGATATGATGTCAGAACATGTTGCTACGCCACACAATACATTGTTTATGGTCAATTTGGATACTGTGTCCTTATCAACCGACTTCAAAGAAAGGAGTACCTACCTTTTTTTTTTTTTTTTTTTTTTTTTTTTTTTTTTTTTTTTTTTTTTTTTTTTTTTTTTTTTTTTTTTTTTTTTATACTGTGTTTAAGACATAGGTCCTCGCTTCCAATACGGGCGACCTACGACTCTTAATACTTTGTGTATTGTATTTGTCAACCTATTAGAGCCATGTCACAAGAGTTGTGAGCGGCCCAAGGTTGCAATTGGTTGAGTGGTACATATCATATCAAAAACATGTTTTTAACTATAAACTTAGTGTTAAATATTTACAATATGAATGTTATACGCATGGCCCGTAATTTTCATGCCGACGACACCAATCCGACGCCACGCTCCATTCAGGGCGAACCCAAATAGTTCTACTGTGAATTACCAATCATTAGTCATCAATCAATAATACACAAATGACTTCAAAACTAGTGTATTTACTCCTGAAACAAATAATACCTACTTGATACGTGCTTTAAGTTAAAGAGGAATTCTGTTTTCTACATAATTATTGAAATATGTTAACAATATCAATGAATAAAATGCATGTATAAAAACAAATCAAATAGTTTTATTTATATTTCACGTATCAAGTAGGTGTCATTTACCTCACGTGCAAATAAACTACTTTTTAAGTTCCTTGTATATGATTAAAATGATTGACGACCAATGATTAACAATTAACAACAACACTATTTCGGATCACCCCAAATGAAGCGCGACGCCAAATCGATGCCATCGGCATGAAGTTACTGGCCCTGGTTATAGGGTTCTCAGTTGCATTTTGGTATAATTAAATCTGGATTTAACCCTTAGGTGCATACAGCATCAAAAACGATACGACTGAAATGACACATGCCGAAATAAGTAATCAATTGCGACTGTCACACTGAGCAACAGAGTTCTAATTGGCATTGGTTGTTTACATAAGTCATTTCAGAAATAGAATGTGTGATACCATATGCACCTGAGGGTTAAATGTCAATCTGACAATGTTCAAATTGGGGGTTGAGAGATTAGTGCAACATAGAGCCTTGTAATATTGGGGTGTCTATATGTATATATATATAATGTGTATATAAAAAGTGCCTATAATGTATGTATAGTGTTCGTTTTGTTTATGTGTTGTTAAATGTTTTCAGGGTGTTTATTATTTTGCATATAAAATTTTCGAAAGATGATTTAGTGGTTTCTTTTGTTATTATTTGAGATAAATTGAATGGGTCTATTTTGTATAGTTCGCAGAGGAGTTCGTGGTCAAAGCGGATGGATGAGTATTTGGGACAGTGTTTGAGTAGGTGATCAATGGTTTGCGGGGTTGTGTCATCGCAAGGGCAGGTATCATTGTCAGTGATGTGGAAGCGCGCTAGGTAGGCTTTGTGGTACCCGTGACCAGTGAGTATTTGGGTGAGTTGAAAGGTGAGTGACATATGTTTTCGGAGTGTTGTTACGTGTGTAAGAGTAGGTAAATGCTGTTTTGTATGGATTCCTGTTGTGCTGTTTGTGTAAAGGTGTTCGTGTTTTTCTGTTGTTGTTTTACGTAGGTTCTTTTTATGGAAGGATAGGGGAAATCTGCAGAAATCGGGCCTCCTGTGTAATGTGGCGGCGTGTTTGGCGGCAGTGTCAGCTGCCTCATTGCCATGAAGGCCGGAATGGGCTTTTATCCAGCAGAAATTGATTTCTCCTGCTTGTTTGATGAGGTGAATTAATTTGTGTATTCTGTTTATAGTGGTGGTTGTGCTATTACGATTTGCGATTTCCTGTAGTGCGGATTTCGAGTCTGAGAAAATGGTGGCTTTTTCCAGTCCTAGAGAGATACATTCCTGACAGGCTCCTTCTATAGCCACGCATTCTGCCTGGAAAACTGTACAGCTTTTGTGCAACTTATATTATTTTTTAGTTCTGTGACTTCCATCAGGATGGTGTATCACGAATGCCGCTCCCACTCCTCCGTCGTGCTTGCTTCCGTCAGTATAAATTCTATGCATGTCTAATGTATAAAAAGGGTCTAGGTCGTTTTCAGTATGTACTTCGGTTATGTTTATAGTGATTCTGTCTGCGGGGTGTAGTAAGTCGGTCACTGGTGCTCTTTTGTCAAAAGTTATGTCGTCTGGTAGGTATTCTGTCAGTTTAGTTCGTTTAACGGTCTCTATTGAGGCAATTTCTTCCACTTTGAGCGGCAGAGGCGTGAGACCGGCTAGTGTGATAGATTGTATGGTCGGGAGAGTTCGAAATCCATGAATAATTTTTATAGCAAATCCGCGTTGTAGACTGAGAAGGGCGAGTACTGAGAAGGAGTACCTACCTATCTCAATCCGACTATGTTTTTTTTATGTTTTTTACCTCAGAGCTTCCGACTGAATTACACAAATAAATCCCGTGTCTGGTTTTATTTGTCGCCCGTACTAGATTTTAAATACCGTGTGTAGATTTTAATAATTAATCTATTGTCTGTAAGTCTTTGCACTTAAACTATGAATATATGAATATAATAGGAATAGGCAGTAAGAATACATTTGTCACCACTCCAACTCCTGCGGGTGTCGTAAGAGTCGACTAAGGGATTGAAGTGTCATTGACCGTCTATTTATCAAAGATTGATGATGGGCAGCAGCGTCATCGTAGTGGACACATTGGGATCGCCAAGCCGCTTGCCCAGCGTGGCGATTATGGGCATTTACCTCCTAATGCGTCTATATGCATAGTTAATAGGAGAGGCCGACGTGCAGCAGTGGACTAACATAGGCTGAAGATGAAATGACTTACATACATACCCAGCCACGACCAAGGAACAAATATTTGTGATAAATAAATACACAAATAATGCCCTCGTCGGGGTTCGAAACCCGGAACCTCCAGCTTCGTAGGCAGGGTCACTACCAACTAGGCTACAGAGGCTGACAAAGCTGATCAAGGTAGTTTAAAAAATGATGATTAATGTGAACTTATTGGAATTATTGGAATAAAAATAAATAAATAATAAATAATTCTAATCGCGATTTGATAATACTGCCGTCAATACGCGGCGCAGGGAGCAATCGCGATAATATCATTAATGATTTAAAGACAATTCTTTGTATGGACATTGTTTCACATTTAGTAGGTGACACTTATCTTCCAAGGCAAACCGCAAAGTACGTACGTTTGACTCAACTTGAGGGCTTTAATAAACATCAGTGACTAACAGGTACCAATTTAAAAACAACGTGGTGTTACTTGCGTCATTGAGAAATTAAATTGTACCAACTTTAGGTTATTTCATGTTATTTAATAATTATGCCATCCTGTAAATAATTAATAGAAATGTTTACGTAAACTGCATGTGGCTATCACTACGAATAAAGAACTGTAATTTCAAGTTCCCTTTATGTTTTCACGAAATGAAATGAAATGAAATATATTTATTCGCATTTAATGTGGTAACATTTACGGTCTTTCAGCATGATATTAAAATTATATCGCACACTTAGCTACTAAATAGCATGCAAAAATTTATCTTATTCCTAAACTACATGCTATACAAATATAACACATATTTACAACACAATATCATTTAAAAAATTAAAACAAAATAAATAGCATCATATTA
The DNA here is from genome assembly GCA_025490895.1 of Thaumatotibia leucotreta. Classification (NCBI taxonomy): domain Eukaryota; kingdom Metazoa; phylum Arthropoda; class Insecta; order Lepidoptera; family Tortricidae; genus Thaumatotibia; species Thaumatotibia leucotreta. Next base: position 50,396 of record JALPQI010003717.1, on the reverse strand, counting down.
CAAAATTCAGACACACTACATACTACATACGACAAACATGACATGTCATGTTTGTCGTATGTGTGGATGACGTGCGGATCCAGGGGTCCGGATCCGGGCCTTGACACTAAACTTAGGTATGCTTGGGTGCTGTTTTAAGTATAAAATACTATCATATTTATCACAGAGCAATGAAAAGACGAAAAATGATAATATATTAAGTTTTTTTGTAAGGCCCTTACAGTTCATAACTTAGCAGCTCGCAGTGAGACTAGTGTCTAATGTGCCAGCTCAACTCTCGAAGAGCTATCTACAGGGTGTTCCACGAGCCACTGAAAACCTTGAACGGGGTGATTTAGTAGGCTATACTGAACAACTTTTAATATGGGGCCAATCACGAAATCTAAAAAAAAAATTGTCTTTTTCATACATTTTGACCGATTTATCACGACATTTTAAATGAAAAAGGCAATTTTTTTTGAGATTTCTGGGTTAGCTCCATAGTAAAAGTTATTCAGTTTAACCTACCAAATCACCCCGTTCAAGGTTTTCAGTGGCTCGTGGAACACCCTGTATATCTAATACCTATTATACTAGTATATAAGCAATTCCACGCTTTCAGTTCCACTATCCACATAAAGTAGTTGACTATCAATTTTCTCTCATTACATTATACGGTATTATAAAGGGGAGAGTGGGGTGGGTCGCCACAAACTTCCGCCCATAAATCCTCCATTCAGATTCAAATGAACCGTGAATATATACAGTTGGATGCATAAAACGATCTAGCATTTTCAGCTTCATATTTTTTATTTTCAGGCCGCTTCGCTACTATTTCACCATAATTACAAGTGTGACAATTGTAAAATATCACTGTTACTGACGTCACAATGACTACGGCTACCGCTTACTATCGACGGTCCATGTGCTTGTTTGCCACCAACATAAAATAATTGCAGGCAGATTACGTTATTACATCATTCATAAACTACTTTTTTATTTTCCGAAACCCGTGACATCTGTCGCAAATTTTCATTAAATCTCGACATGAGGTTCGACTTATTGTCATGACAATAAAATTGTCATGTTTTTTGTGACAATTTCAATGTTGCTTTGAAAGAAAGTAGTTATTTACTGATGATTTATTAAAGTTCCTGCACTACATTTTATGTTGGTGGTAAACAAACGCACGGCCCTTCCAATGGTAAGCGATAATTGTAGCCTATAGACGCCCCGATCGGGGAAGAATTCGACGATAGTTCATAGCTTAATAGCTCGCGGTGAGACCAGCGCCTAAGGCTACCTAGTATAGCCAAAGACAGAACATGTAAGGCTGCAAACTCCAAGAAATGCTACCATCGAATAACTTACCCGTATCAATTACTACCTCGCCAAAGATTGAATCTGAACCATAAATTGTGGTCCCGCAATGCAGTACAACCCTACCCTTGTAATCTTACTTGAGCTGACAACCTTCTTTAAACACTACTTCAACAGTCTTTGACTCTTAAACCAAAACGATAAGGGTGATTTTGAATTTGATAAACGGCATTTAATAAATATGTTTCACTCGCAAAAACGTTTTGCGATATCAAGATAGTCTTTTGACGTTTTTGTAAAGAAATAAAGGTCAATTTGGAATGGAATGTAGTTTTCAACCGGTATGTCAGTTTGTTTTTCTGTTCATTGTAGACTTAATTTACATATTTCCGTCTTTTTGTGCAGATACGATGGGAATGGCGGGAAAACGCAAGAATGACAATAGTTGGCCGGTTTTCGCTGACGGAGTTCAGACTGAAATTTGCTTGCATTTTTATGGAGGGTAAACTTTTTACGGTTTTGACTTATAGTTACATACTGTATAATATAGAAACTTACAACCAAGTGAATCGAATACTGTGTGTAGGTAGGTATATGTAATACGGCCAATACGGGCAATAATTTAATCGCACACTGAATAAAATGCTAAGTTGGATTTATCAAATCTTGCATAATTCTAACCGGAAATTAAGCTTGATTGAGTCCTACCTATCACAATTTTTTTTGTGATTTTACTAAACTTTTTATGTTGGCACTCTTACTAAATTAATTTGGTTGATTACACCAGTTTTTTTGTTGATTTCACCAGTTGTTTGGTATAATGTACAATGTTCTTTGTTGATTTATCTAGAACTCTGGTATCGACTTCAACCTTTTTAGTTTTGTAAATATTATAGCATGGATTTGTTACATATATCAAAGTTTCCTCGTAATATAGCCAACCTAAGTCACTTTGGTAAATATTTTTTTCAGTGTATGTGTAATAACGAATTGAGAGGTTTTTGTAAACTACAATTAAGGGTAAGGGTTCAGTAAATATTATTAATCGGTTAAACTCATGCGCGACAAGTTTCAGAGAGCTTAGGTCTCCATTATCAACTATGACGCTTTAGGAAGAAACAAAATACCTAGTACATTGTGTGACTCGAGTTAGTATTCCGCTTACCGACCGTGATGCATTCAATGTTTTTTCATCACACATGCCCACAAAAAATAAGTTTTAAGACAAACTATTATTCAATGACGTACTGACATTTCTATTACACCCTAGTAAATTTCATTTTTCCATACGCCCGCTACGCATGCAAGCAATGGCGCGCTTAGACAGCAAGTGTGATGAAAAACATTTATTTCTGACACAACTTAACATATAGTTCCTGAAATATAAATTGGTGACTTTCTACCTACATTTTAGTAAAAATAAACATTCAATTTATATTTCTCGAACTATACACATTAAAACACAAAATGAACATGAATATAAAGAACGTAAGTGCCACAAAATGGTCTCGGATTCAGCTTTTAGAAGGTCTTGCAAAAAGTTACAGGAACCACGTGAATCCCTTGGAGTCAAATTCCATAGGCTACAGTGGCTGCTTACCTACCATCATGTGGACATTCACTGACATGTCCACTGCTGAACGTAGGCCTCTCCTATTAACTATGCGTATAGACGCATTACGAGGTAATTGCCCATAATCACCACGCTGGGCAAGCGGACTGGCGATCGCAGTAATGTGTCTACTATGATGACGCTGCTGCCCATCATCAATCTTTTATCAAATGTGGTCAGTGACACTTCAATCCCTTAGTCGTCTCTTACGACACCCGCAGGAGGAGTTGGGGTGGTGACAAATAATGTATTCTTACTGCCATATGGACATACGAAGTATAAAACTCTTATAGCCCTTAAGTGACTAGGGCAGTGACGTCACAAAACACGTGTATGAGTCAGCCATACAACTCATAAAACAGTTATTCATCTTATAAGTACTCATCAAGGAAGCTCAAATAGTGATCGGTTAGTAGAATAACATGAGTAATTGCGTCTCATACAAAACTCGTGTGGGTGTGTCAACGAACGAGTCAATTTTAACTTAGGGATTCTAAAAGTTTGCAGTGACGGATTTCTACGCATTATCATCCCTATAATCTGTCCACTGCTGGACAAAGGCCGCTTAATAAACCTAAGCGTAAAGACATTAGGTAAATGCCCAAAATCGCCACACTGGGAAAGCGGCTTGGCGATCGCAGTAATGTGTCCACTATGATGACGCTGCTGCCCATCATCAATCTTTTATCAAATAATGGTCAGTGACTCTTCAATCCCTTAGTCGACTCTTAAGACATCCGCCGGAGGAGGAGTCATGGTGGTGACAATTTTTTATTTTTATTTTTATACCACTTCGGTGGCAAACAAGCATACGGCCCGCCTGATGGAAAGCAGTCACCGTAGCCTATGGGCGCCTGCAACCTCAGGGTGTCACATGCGCGTTGCCGACCCAATAAAAATAACGTTGGCACAACAAAGTGGCTCCACTCCACCTGATCGTAAGTGAAAAGTAGAGCCCAAATCGCGGCGGCAACGAACAGGAGATAATCAGTAACCTGTTAGTTGCCACCGCCTTGCTGGCCCGCTAGATGCTGGTGAATACACCGGCTGACCCCGAAACACGGCAAACACGAAGGTAAGTCATTTCACGGGCGTTTACACCGAATGTACCCAACCAACCTTTGTGGTGTGTAGCCAACCAGGCGGGTACTAGTAAAAATACCCTACCACCGGCTGAGAAGCTGGCTACTCAGTATTTCCCTTAGTCGACTCCTACGACACCCACGGGAAGAGAGGGGCGGTGATTTTTGTATACTTACTCCGTCACCGCACGGATAAAACGTACAAATGTGTTCTTACTGCCGTCACCACACGGCTAACATATACGGCCGGCATCATACTGTCGTATAGGTACATTAGGAGGTAAACGGCCAAAATCGCCTCACTAGGCAAGCGGGTTGGCGATTACAGTAGTGTCTATTATGATGATGCTGCTGCCCATCATCAATCAATAAATAAATGGTCAACACATCAAATCCCTTAGTCGACTCTTACGACACCCACGAGAAAAGTTGGAGTGGTGACAAATGTATTCTTACTGCCGTCACCACACGGCCAGACGAACTTATTAAAAAATAAACCGGCCAAGTGAGAGTCGGACACACACAAAGGGTTCCGTAGCAGCAAATATAAAAAATACAGTTAAATTAACCTGAAACCAAATTAAGCTGACCTTCATGTAAGAATAGCCCATGAAAAAAATATTCTGCGAAAAGTAGTTAAAAAGTTAAAACCTCCTTTTGAAGCCACCGGTAATACCGCAAAGCTGCAGAACAATTAAAACCGGTTAAGCCTATTGTGAACCGGTAATATAGTGCTTTCAAAGAGGGTTAAACGCTTTGGCTAGTATACATTAAAAAACCCGCTGTGCTTTTGTATCTACCTGCCCAGGCCCCAATTTCACCACGTTGACAAGTCCTACAATTAATGCACTTAAAGTTTTTTTTACATTTGCTAGGTAATTAAAAATATTTTAGTTCATTTCATTTCTGTCAATTAAGTGTGACAAGATTAAGACAACATGGTGACAAAATCGTTTCCTAAAATGCGTTTATCATAGCGTAACGGTCTAAAACAGTTTTAAGAAAAAATCAAATTTTCTCTCAAAATAGACTAAATCCAGAAAACTTCATATGACATTTTTAACTTCAAATTTGGTCAGAAATCCGCATTTGAATTTTTTCTCTTTCCTCACGGGCACCCTGTATATCGTCGCCTGGCCCCTAGTTCACCACGTTGTCAAGTGCTACAATTGTAAAACTGTTTCTCGAATCTGGGACGTCTATAGGCTACAGTTACCGTTTATCATCGGAAGAACCGCGCGTTTGATTGCCACCAACGTAAAATGTAATGAAGGAACTAATACATCAGCAGTAATTAACTACTTTTTTGCGAAGCAAAATTACAATTATCACAAAAAACATGACAATTGTAGCGAAATTCCGACATAAGTCGAACCTCATGTCAATTCAACCTCAATTCAATGAAAATTGTACTCTTGCGACCACAAAACAGAAAAAACGTTATTTTTGTTCTGTGATGATAGTCCACTGCTGGACGTAGGCCTCTCCTATTAACTATGCGTATAGACGCATTCGGAGGTAAGTGCCCATAATCGCCACGCACGCACATACGGGCAAGCGGATTGGCGATCGCAGTAATGTGTCGACTATGATGACGCTGCTGCCCATCATTGATCTTTTATCACAAATAATGGTCACAGATACTTCAATCCCTTTATAGTCGACTCTTATGAGTCTTACGACACCCGCAGGAGGAGTTGAGGTGGTGACAAATGTATCTTTACTGCCGTCACCACACTGCATTATTGATTAAAAGAAAATTAAATAAAAGACTAGATAAAATGTACAATTCAATATAATAACTTAAATTACAATGTACAATAAGTAATTATCTCGTACTTATTTGTAAAATGGAAATACCTATTATACCACTATTTTGAGACATCTTGTATGTTCCTCTACACATTTGGCCAACTTTATAAAATATTTTCACCTTCCTTGCTCGGAAAGGGCTTTTTTATTCTTTAAAAACAGAGGGCAAAGTTGCCTTTTATCAACAAGAGTGCAAAGTTTGAACTTCCCTTGATTTTTTAAAATAAAAGTGTATTTTACATAGATCAGTTGTTTTTATTATGTTGTGTTTCCTCACTTAAGGAAGGTGAAAAGTTTTGTGTTATACACGGCTGCAAAGTTATTTTAGCTCGTGTGTATTGCAACACTCTATATGCTCAGGATTCTATTCTTGAACCAACCCTAGAATCCGTTCGCTATATCGTGTTGCAATTCCACACTCGGTTAAAATACAACTTTGCACCCTTGTATAACAAATAACTATTTTCCCTCTATAACCGATTTCCGTTAGCAACATCCGATATGCTTTTCCATATATTCAATAGGCGAAGTCCGGAAACAGAATAAAGACAATATAGCTTTAAAATCAATGACAATAGGACTCATAATATCAAGACTTTGATACGACTTTGTATGTCTTCCATGATTTCTTGCACATCGGTAGACAGGATGTACTGACAGCAAAAAAGTGTAAATTGGGGATTTATAAAAAAAATGCCATTTAAAACCCACACCTTTTGAGTTTTTTGAAAACAATAATCACGTAAAAATAAACAGCAGTTGTAAAAAAAGTACATCACATCAGAGGCCGGGAAAATAAGGATTTGCGGCCAAGTTGCCATACGCTATTTTCACACCGAGGCATGTATAGTGCTTATTCTCAAACATACAAAAAAATTACAAACTTGTCGAAATTAAAAAAAAAATACTTTGCCTAGCCTGTACCTGTACTTGGGCCTAGGCCTGAAAAGTGTTATGAAATTCCATTTCTATTCCATTGAGTTACTGCGCCCTAAAATACTATGTGATACTTCAGAGTTTATTTTAAGGAGCGTAAAGACAATATTTCATTGCATGTTTGAGAAAAAATGTTTTCACACCACCTATTCGAATACGGGCCTTTTCTTACCTGCTAGGAGAGAACACAATGACACTTTTTCATTTAAGGATTTTCTATTGCCAGCCTAAAGAAATACAATTAAATATATAAATAAGCAGTGTGTTCATAATTGAATAAGATTTCTTCAGAATGGATTATTTGCCTAGAATTCTATGATATATCTTTTATTTTTCTCGTAGGTGGTGTAAAAAGCACACGGTATCAAAATTATTTTCTTCGTGGGCCTTAACGATATTTGTCAACGACTGTTTGTTTCTTAAAATAAATAAATAAATAAATTAACGATTGAATCCCTCATCACGCTCAGGATTCTACTTTGGAATCTATCACTTTATTCGGGCTTCAATCAGCGCCCTATTATTTTGAATCCTTGTGACATACTTTCATATTTATTACGTAAAGGTGCTTGCGAGGATTGCTATAAACTACATTTTTTTACAAAAATTACAGCAAAAATCCGCTAGACTAACTCTTTCTCATGAAAAAAAAAACTTGATTTGACTGATTATAAACTCACTCGCCGTGTGGTGACGGCAGTAATAATACATTTGTAACCACCCCAACTCCTCCTGCGGGTGTCGTAAGAGTCGACTAAGGGATTGAAGTGTCACTGACCGTTACTTTAAAATATTGATGATGGGCAGCAGCGTCATCATAGTAGACACATTACTGCGATCGCCAATCCGCTTGCCCAGCGTGGCGATTATGGGCATTTACCTCCTAATTCGTCTATACTATACGCTTAGTTAATAGGAGAGGCCTACGTACAGCAGTGGACTATCACAGGCTGATGGTGTGATGATAATGTGATAAACTCAATGTAAAATTATTGTATATACACAGTTCTCACTACTCCCACATCTTTTCTCTCTTACGACTAAAAGCCTTATAAATATTTCAGTTAATTGAAAAGTCAACGACTCCTAAATTAATTTTGTTTTCTTTGATGTATACAATTTTGGCGAAACAATTAATTAAACTAATTAAGTATCAAAATGGTTTCCTAACTTATATCATAAATGTTTGCTTATATTAACCATCGGATAATATTATGTCTAATTTGATTTTCTTTAGGTATTAGTCAGCCTCCGTAGCCTAGTTGGTAGTGATCCTGCCTACGAAATTGGAGGTTCCGGTTTCGAATCCCGGCGAAGCACTTTATCAGCCTTCGTAGCCTAGTTGGTAGTGACCCTGCCTGTAAGATGTCCCAAGATATTTATTTATTTATTTATTATTTGTGTATTTATTTAATACACGTATTTTTTCCTTGGTCGTGCATGGCTGTCTATGTATTTAAGTATCTATAAAATGTATATGTATGTATGTGTATGTATGTATGACACAAGACTGGCCTGAATTGAGCTTACATAGTCCCAAGTGTCCCAACTAGGTCGATTTGTGTAAGATACATATAATATTTATATGTAGGTACTACGCGCGATATGTTTCGGATTTTAAGTCACATGTTTAGTAGGTACAAATTGTTATACTTTTAAAAATTAAGTACAGATGTCGCTAGTGATTAGTTTCACAATACCATTGACTAAATTCACGGAAGGTCATCTGATGTACTTGAAAGCACGTTGGACCGGCAATCCAGAGGAAGCGGGTTCGAATCCCGTGACAACCAGAGCCTTTCGCAGTCAATTTTTTCTATGGTAAGCACATCTGGTACGACATTGTGGGATTACCTACGTAGATATTCGACGAACGACATTCGCTCGTGCGCTCGGTGCGTCACCACTTGCCGTGAGGCCCTACTGATGTACTCCCCGGGGTGGCACTGACAGTTCGAACCGAACGAGCTAGTGGGACAGGCCCGTACGCTTAGCCAAGTTGCCAATCGCTAACGCTTAGTAGCGTATCGTAGTTTTCCCTCTCTCTCACTCTTGCATATTAGTGCGACAAAGACAGTCAGCTGCCTTTCGCTTACGATTGACGATTAAGCGTTAGCGATTGGCAACTTGGCTAAGCACCACAGAATTAGATTTGGATAGAAGAAACAAGTTCATTAATTTGTATGGCGGCCGAGCGTGTCAGATTTTGTACTGAAGTTGTCACTTGCCTATGATTTTAAATATGTCTCAGGCCCTTGAGTCTTCATATTTTTTTGTGTTGTTGCAATTAACATTACTTAAGGAGGCATTATTAATGTTTTTGTTCACTTCAACTTACAAAATTTGACGCCCGAAAGCTGCAAGCTGCGATTAAAGACGGACAACTCAGTGGATTTCACTGAGTTAATTTGACACGCTAAGTAGATACGTTTGCTTGATCTATGGTATATATGACATCTGTGCTAAGCACCCTGGTAACATTTAATATTTATAGGTCCCCACTACGCGCGACATGTTTCGGATTTTAGGACAGACGTTTGTACAAATTGTTACACTTTGCGCAAAGCTGATTAAACTATGAAACTACTAATCTGCGCACCGTACTTGCGCGCACGTTTGTCACGTGTATGCGCCTGCACACCTGCGCTTCTGCGAACGCCCATTGTTGGCAAATCGGGGGTATTATTCATTACATTATTAATAACTGGCCAGTGGGATATCCACAGATGTCATATATACCATATATCAAGCAAACGTATCTACTTAGCGTGTCAAATGAACTCAGTAAAATCTACTGAGTTGTCCGTCTTTAATCGCAGCTTGCAGCTTTCGGGCGTCAAATTTTGTAAGTAAAAGTGAACAAAAACATTAATAATGCCTCCTTAAGTAATATTAATTGCAACAGCACAAAAAAATATGAATATTCAAGGGCCTGAGACATATTTAAAATCATAGGCAAGTAACAACTTCAGTACAAAATCTGACACGCTCGGCCGCCAAACAAATGAATGAACTTGTTTCTTCTATCCAAATCTAATTCTGTCGGAATATCAATACTGCCGTGTGGTGACGGGAGTAAGAATACATTTGTCACCACCCCAACTCCTCCTTCGGGTGTCGTAAGAGTCGACTAAGGGATTGAAGTGTCACTGACCATTATTTGACAAAATATTGATAGTGGACATAGTGGACAAATTACTGCGATCGCCAACCCGCTTGCCCAGCGGCGATTATGGGTGTTTACCTCCTAATGCCCATATCATAGGCTATCATATGCTGATGATGATGATATCAGTACTGAGCGCGGCAGTCATTGAGAGGAAATGGCTCTTTTTCAGTACTAACGTATCTGTTTCCTCCCTGAATCTTATTTCAGCAATTTTTTTTTTCACAACTAAATTGCCCATGTCGGTATGTTTTGCTTTTTACAAGCCCAATCAGATCTGGAAGGCTTTTAAAACGCCCTTTCGTTAAATATGGATCAAATTACTCTATGAAATATTTTGATTTGTATGTTGTAAGTATTCACAGAAAGCGTGGGCCTGGGCGACCGCCCGCAACCTGGACGCACACAATAAAAAATGACCTGAAAACTGTCAATGCAGTATCGGAGACAACCCACAACCGCGCTATGTGGCGCAAATGTACTAGGAGGGCTGACCCCAAGTAAAGTGGGATAAAAGCCAGGACAAAGAAGAGAAGTTGTAAGTATTCACAGTGACTGTCACACAGAACCGCACATGGGCATTGCGGGGATTATATGTTCAAGTGTGGCTGGAGAAACTCACCAGTACTGCGGAGCTCCCGTGCAATCCATACAGCACATAATCCAGGACTGCCCAAAGAGGAGATACACTGGAGTTGCCCTGAATTCGCTCACTCCTGATGCGGACGCAGCCAATTGGGTGAAGAAGCTAGATACAAAACTATAGCATGATGCTTGATAAGATTAGTAAGCGACTAATTTGTAGCCATTCGATTAAATAAATAACTGTCATACTACCATGATGGAACGTTGGTTAACTAGATCTTTTTTCTTTGCTCTAAGTATATGATTGGGATAAATCATATCAATTAGGTAATTACTATTCAATAAAATACATACTCTTACGGAAGCGCAATAATACGAAATACTTCAAGAAAATCTCAGAAAGACGTTCTAAAATGAACACAGTAACTTAAATGGCCACTTTATAATGTAAATTGCCATCGCCGCCATTTAAAAGAACTTACAATAGAATCACGTTATAACTCATAGCTAACTAGAACCGGGGAGAAACTTTGTGTTAAAAAGTCGAGATAAGTATAATATCGTTAGTGGCACAATGCTGGGAGCTGTTAAAAGTTAGCAGTCGAGACTTTATGGCTATAAATCTCTAGAAGATCTATTATAATAGTTATTTATGTGGCTGGCGCATAATGAGAGGTATTACAGACGAGTTTGGTTTTATGAAACGATCTGCAGGTGAGTACTACTAGGCAACTTCTATTAATGTCCCAAATAACCTGTCCTATTTAACGGAAATCAATAAAAACACGGTGTATATAATATAATATTATAGTTTATAACCAAAAACGCCAATTTCATAGGTAATGTGACCCAAAATAAAGAGTTGTCTTATGATGCCTTTCGAATCTTCTAGAATAAACTATATCCATTTTACAAAGAACAAGGAGCATCCCAAACAAAGACACTCTTACATCGAGAATTTATTCGGGAAACTTCGAGAAACTTCGGGAAAGTTCGGGAACGCCTTTCAACGCTATGTGTAGCTTATTATATTGCATTGTTTATTGAATCGGTTAGTTACGACATAGAAATATTATCATCATCATAAATGGATGTCTTCACGTCATGACTTCTCTTACTCCAGTACTCTTACTCAAATTACCAGGTCAGCGTTGGGACCACGCAAAATAGGCACGTTTGATGTCGAGTTGAAGAAAAATGGCTAGAATACAACAACAACAACAACAACAACAACAACTCTCTTACTCCACTGCTGGACGTAGGCCTCTCCTATTAGGTAACTAGAGGTATGCCATATTAACAAAAAAACCGGCTAAGTGTGAGTCGGACTCGCGCGCGAAGGGTTCCGTACCATTATCAATTTATTATTTAAAAAATACAGTTAAATCAAGCTACCTCAAAAACTATAAGAGATAATTTAATCAAACGAAAAATAGTAGATAGAGTTTATTAATGTGCATAAGATATATTTTTTTTAGAATTTTATATCGCGTGGTTTAAAAAATAGAGGGGGGGGGGGGACACATTTTTCAGACTTTGAGAGCTGATATCTCGAAAACGATTTGCTTAAGTAAAAATGAGATTTATAAACCTTTATATCATTTTCAAAGACCTTTCTATTAATACCCCACACGCTTATATACAACTAAAAAAATTTTTCTATCCCTCAGTTACATGTATGGAGGGCCCCCACCCCAATGTTTTTTTTTACAATTTAGTATCATAATCCTGTAGCGGTTCATACAACACATATCCTTACCAAACTTCGTAACTGTTGCATTTATAGTTTCCGAGTAAATTGGCTGTGACAGACGGACAGACGGACAGACGGACATGACGAATCTATAAGGGTTCCGTTTTTGCCATTTTGGCTACGGAACCCTAAAAATTATTCTAGTAGGGGAATTTAACACAAAAATATTAACATCATTAATTGCAAGCATTATTTTAAAAGACAATATTTTTAATCGCTCTATATCGAAAAAACTAGTCTGGGTCCAGGATACATGGAAGAAACAACTAAGGAGCCATAGAGTAAACTCGTTGCCAATTCCTAGACATAAGACGAAATCGTACAGGGGAGGGTTCAAATATGCATCAACAAAAATTTGGAATGATTTGCCGGCACCTTTAAGAACTAATAATATGCCCTTACTACAATTCAAAAACCATGTAAAATTACACCTGCTTGAATTGCAAAAACGAAACTTACCCCAATCGTAGATTTTTATTTTTATATTTTTTTAATTTTTTTACCGGAATATATTAAAACAAAACAATTTTTTTTTGCTCATGTAAATATATTTATACAAGGTGGAATTCGACGAGGGACCTTTACGGAAATGGGAGATAGTTAAGGCTATACTGAGCAACTTTTACTATGGGACCAACCCCGAAATCGTAAAAAAAAAAATGACTTTCATACATTGTGTGTATACATGCCGTACCTTTTTGTATGGATAAGTTTTTTTTTTTATACGATTTCGGGGTTGGTCCCATAGTAAAAGTTGCTCAGTATAGCCTTAACTATCTCCCATTTCCGTAAAGGTCCCTCGTCGAATTCCACCTTGTATATATAAACAAGTTGAGAATATTTATGATTAGCTAGACACATGAACACACAAACACAGTCAAACTTCTTATGCACACACACACAACCACACACACATGCATGAAAAACTACTCAAGCGCCAAACGCTTCCCGACCAAAGGGACCAGGCTGAAAATCAGGGCTGGATAATTCCACCAATCTAGCATATCCTGAGACTGGTACCCATTGCCCCATATTGTTATTACTTGTATTGCATTGTATTCTACCTACTTATATTGTAAGATTTTTTTTTCCTCTTGTTGTTTATTCTTGTTTTTTTTTGGGCAATAAACGTTTTCTATTTTATTTTTTATTTATTTTATTTTATATGTATGTCATAATCAAAGATTTAGACGAACGGGAATCATTTTTTGCAACTATGGACATGACTCCAAAGTTGATTAAACAAATGAAGGGTCCACGGAAAGAACATGTCTAGTCAATTCAAATTACAGAACGAAAAACCACCTTACTTTTAACAGAATAAGGCGGGAATTTGCCCTGATTTTTTTAAGCATTGGACATGTTTTTTCCGTGGACCCTTCAATAGTACATTATGACACAATTGCGAAAAACATGAAATTCGAAACGAGTTGCGAATTTCGTTTTGGCATGTGTCTCGTACGACGTTTTTTTAGAGCAGATGGCCCTCCGAAGTTTTGGACCTGACGTAAAATGACACACTTCTCACACTAGAGCCTAAAAAAGGCACCATCTGTACTAAAAATTATCATTTTCTTAAAATGATACCGATAACAATAAAAGTCTGTGTAAATAGGCACCTTAAAGAATGTAAATTAAAGGACTATGCGTCAAAATGGACCAAAAACCAACAAAGCTGGGAATAGTGTCATTAAAAAGGTCTGTTTATGTACTTTATTTCATTCTATAGGTGCAAAGTTGAATTCCATTGGATAATTTTATATGAGTAAGGCGTTCTGCAGGTACTCTCTAAGTAAATCACTGTCGTTCAGACACCATTCATCATAGTATTTACTCTGACTAAAATACAAGTATCTCCGTTTTGCAATGGAATTGAACATAGTGCCCATAGAATGAAATGAAATATATGTAAATACCTATTTAATGACACCACTTTCATGTCTGTTGGTACTTGGTCCACTCTCGATACAAATATGCCCATGGTCCTTTATTTTATAAATTAGTACTCATTTTATCAATTTTGTAGTCATGTCCGTATTATTGCGAATAATGACGCCCATGTTTCCGATCTCTGTACTTAATGGAATAATTCATATAAAACTCATACAAAAGTCAATGGTTCACCATTGTCAGTTACGCGAATAATACAAACATCACAATGCTTTTAATCACGCTTATATCAAGAGCAATAAGGTTCAATTTAAGTCTCTCGATCAATCCGGAAGAGGCGCGTAACCTTGTGGTTTGAATGTATAATCGCTATCATATACATCGAAGCGGTTATGATGCTCATATATATCTGAGCACGCCTCTCTTATCATGGCGTTAGGCTAGGGACCTATAACACAAAACTTTACAAGCATACAATTCTACAAAATTGGAAACTATTTGTATGGGAATTTATACAATTTTGTAGAATTGTACGCTTGTAAAGTTTTGTGGGATAGGCCACAGCCCTATATCAGTAAGTTCCTACGTAAGTTATAGGGATGGAGCTATACTAAGGAATGAGATAGTAATATAGACCTCTCACTACTTAGTATAACTTACGTAAGAACTTACAAGTGTACGGCTGGGGCCCATTTCTCGAAAGCTTGTAACTTGTAATACAAGCGGAAGTCCTTATCAAAATAATAGTGTCAAAAAGAGACTTCCACTTGTATTACAAGTTACAAGCTTTTGAGAAATGGGCCCCTGGCCTTAGGCCGAAATTACACCAGGGTCACGTTTCATAAAGTTACATTTTACAATTTCGCTGTTTGCCTCTCTGACGCAAGCACATATTGGCTAGAAAGAGAGGCAATCAGCAAAATTTTAAATTGTAACTTTATTAAACGCGACCCTGTAAGTTCTTATCTTACGTAAGTTACAGGGACGGAGCTATACTAAGGAATGAGATAGTGATATTTAATTTACCTCTCACTTTATACGCAATAATATTGTGAACTTGTATGTACATACAATAAGAATTATTTTTGTTTATTATTATTTTCCTTTATTACTCTCTTTTTAAGTTATATTTTTTATAAAAATGTCTATAAAAGTAATTTTTTTAATGTAATAAATTATTTAATGCATGTTATTTTAATAAGATGTATTATTATACTGTTTTGAAAAAATAAGTCCACCTGAGTTTGTTACTGTTCTCAGGAACGTAGGCCTAGGGTTTGAACCAGTAGTAGATTTTTTTAGGGTTCCGTAGCCAAAATGGCAAAAACGGAACCCTTATAGATTCGTCATGTCCGTCTGTCCGTCTGTCCGTCTGTCCGTCTGTCACAGCCGATTTACTCGGAAACTATAAATGCTACAGTAACGAAATTTGGTAAGGATATGTGTTATATAAACCGCTACAGGATTATGATACTAAATTGTAAAAAAAACCATTGGGGTGGGGGCCCTCCATACATGTAACTGAGGGATAGAATTTTTTTTTTTTTGTTGTATATAAGCGTGTGGGGTATTAATAGAAAGGTCTTTGAAAATGATATGAAGGTTTATAAATCTCATGTTTATTTAAGCAAATCGTTTTCGAGATATCAGCTCTCAAAGTCTGAAAAATGTGTCCCCCCCCCCTCTATTTTTTAAACTACGCGATATAAAATTCTAAAAAAAATATATGTTATGCACATTAATAAACTCTATCAACGATTTTTGGTTTGATTAAATTATCTTCTATAGTTTTTGAGGTAGGTTGATTTAACTGTATTTTTTTATAATAAATCAATAATGGTACGGAACCCTTCGCGCGCGAGTCCGACTCGCACTTGGCCGATTTTTTTTTCTCTTGATAATGTCAGACAAAATGCTTATAATAAGCTTACTTGAATAAAGAATAGTTTGACTTTGACTTTGACAGGTGTACGGCTGGCCTTAGAGTGCGTGTTTACATATTTTTGAGCGCCATGGTTGCTCCGATATATCTGATAGCGACTGTTGTGTAAGTACTGTTATGTACCAAATTAACTGAACTAATATGAACTTTAATACTAAAGTAATAAGGATTATCAATTATTAATGTACGTTGTTATCGTGAGATAACACGTGCAGATTTTACTGGTGTTTTAATAAAGTTTATTGCTGTGTGATCGTAAAAGTAATTTTTAGATGTTTGCGGCATATTTACCTAAATTATTTAACTGGTCAAGTGTCGGAAACGCATTTGAAGGTTTCCTTATAAACGTAGTCATTTCTAATAATACTTAATTGCTGGTGGTAGGACCTCGTGCAGGGTCCACACTATAGCTACCATCGTCTTACCCGTTAACCTGCCGCTAAATAGTTACTGTGTTCCGGATTGGGGGTAAGATAGCCGGTGTGATTACTGGCGTAGCGGCAATCTATCTAATTCCTCAGGGTAGGCAGCGCATAGGCGATTTTTTGGTCACTGTAGACGATGGTTTATTTTAATGTAAATTTATGTAAAATGTTCTGTTAAAAATATGTTAATAAAAACCCTTAAGATGTAATTAGTAGGTATCAAAATCCCTAGTGGCTAATTAGGCCATTGTTTAGTTATACATTAAAAACTAACATTAATTTTGTGCATACTAACCCCATCTGCTGTAAACCCTATGCATTTCTTACTTTATAAATAAAGTCACAGAGGGCGCTAGCGAGTACCTAAACTTAACCATAAAAAAATTATAACCTTACTTTTCTGTGCACCACGCGACACGCGAGCGCTCTTTGACCATTTCACTATAAAATCTAGTTTTTATCTATTTTCCACCTGCGTATCCTACAGTCACTATGTCCATGGGCCTCAGTTCCCGCTTTCCATCAGGTGGGCTGAGAATCCAGTTGTGCGAACTGTCCAAACAAATGCGCGTATTTAATTTTTAATTAATTTTTAGGTATCTTTATTATCAAAACCTTTAATTTATGAATATTGTCTTCTAAATTCAATAAAAAAATAGTTCCAAGTATATTCCCATGAAATCACACAAAGTCACAGTATTATTCTGTACCAGTGACTTTGCGCCCCTGTTATAGTTCAATCTTTAGTTTGGCGACTGTTTTCAAGTCGTGTTCTATTACATTATCAATAAACTTCCAAAAACAATAGAAATTCGATATCTTATGTTCAGTATCTATGAGTTTGACAGTTTGAATCTCATGCCCACGTAGCGCCGTCTAGTGGCAGAAAAAATATCGAAAACCCTCATTGGTTGAGTACACGTCACGTGACTCCTAATTTAAATGTGAACCATGGGTGTGTCACTCGGAAGTAGTGAATGACTGTTATAATAGTAGTATCCTAGAAACTCCGGCGCAGCTCTGAGAAGCGTGAGTCATTACGCACGCTTGAGATCATGGCTGACTCATTCATTCACTGATCTTGATAACATGGAAAATATACTTGTTTGTTAATCGTGGTCTGTTTAAAGAGATTATTTAATACAAGTATAAATAGTACATTTCGTCATAAGTGCAAAAACATTTTTTTCGTAACTAGTGCGCAAAAATAAACTTTGCTCACGCTTCGCGCGCGGTTATTTCTCTTTTTGACGCACTTGTTATGAAAAAAATCGTCCCTTACATTTAAATTTTTCCCGCACTAGTTAGGAAATTACCGTGCGCGAAGCGTGCGCAAAGTTCGTTTTTGCGCACTAGTTAGGAAAAAATATTTTCGTTATCTTGTTTCATATGACTCTGTCAAGTTTTTAGTTGTTCTTTCGACTCAGTATCATAAAAAAATGCGGTGCAGTTGTATTTCTTTTTCACGCTAGATTGAACAATCCATACATGAGAAATTGAAAACAAAACATCATGTTGTACAAAAATTACCACGTTTTTTAGGGTCACAAAATAAGAAAACGAAAGAAATTTAGACCCTAAAAGTACCTAAAGAATTATTTATTATTATTTGCAAATCTGTACAATTTATGTACAATAAATTACTTTAATTGAACTAAACTATATAAAAGAGCGTTTTTACTTTTAGGAACACTCAATTAGCTTAAAATTAAAACAGTTTAATTGCAGTCAGGTTTCAAAGGACTATTAAGCACAAAATTTCAACAAAAACTCTGTATCGATGTTTTTTTTACAAACTATAAGCGATATTATAATGTAAACGCCTATTAAGTTTAAATTTCTAAAGAAGCGTTCAAACCAAAAGAGCATTCGCTGTTCTATCCCCCGTTCTACGAAATCAACCGATCACGTTTTGTGTAACGATCGAATTTCGTAGAGTGGGGGGTTAAAATAGCGAATGCTCTTTTGGTTTGAACGCACCTTAAGGATATAGCACCAAATAGTTTCAGCATATTTTAGTAATATCTACACATCGAATTTGAATATTATAATAGTAACGATATATTTATATCACGGTATTTCATGATACGTCATTATTATGAAAATCTTGGATTAATAATGGACAGCACCTTATCCTGGACTCCTCAGATTGGCGAGGTGAGTAGGAAATTATTTGCTTCAATAGGTTCAATTCGCAGACTTCGTAACTTCTTACCATTTGCTACTAAAATTGCGCTGGCACAATCCCTCCTTCTACCTCTATTAGATTATGCTGACGTCAGCTATTTAAATCTCACTGAGGACCAACTGAATAAGCTTGAGCGTCTACAAAATTTGTGTATTAGGTTTATATTTGGCCTGAGAAAATATGACCATGTTTCAAACTTTCGTACCCAACTCAAATGGCTACCTATTCGTCTTCGAAGAAATTCTCATGTCCTTGTTCTTCTATATAACATCCTATTTAACCCTGCTACCTCCATACCTGAAGGAACGTTTTGCTTACCTCACCTCCACCAGGCTTTCGAGTAAATTTCTTCTTGTTCCCCCTCCTTCGTCTTCTAAATTTTATAATGATTCTTTTACTTTCCGTGCAGTTCGGCTATGGAATGCTTTGCCGTTGGATGTTAGATGTGCAAAAACTCTGCAAAGCTTTAAAATTTTATTAAAAAGTCATTATCTGTCATTACCTTAGTTTGCCTTTTTATGTACTGAGTGTGTATTTTGAATAATGTTTATTTAATATATATTTGTCTAAGTATATAGTATGTATTTATATTCTATAATTATTTATGTTTTTTTTTCCCTAAATGTATGTGTATTTATTTTATTTTTAGTTTACTATCTTGGTCATGCACTGCCCATTGTTAATGATTTCTGTTTCTTTTATCTCCTGCTACCCCAAGGTTGTCTGGAAGAGATCGCTTATAGCGATAAGACCGCCTGTTGCTACCTTTGTATTTGATTGTTCTGTATTTTGTTTTCTTTCTTTGTGGTGCAATAAAGCATATTTATTATTATTATTATTAATGTCTTATACTTTCCTCATAGGTATTTGACGAATGTCAAAAATACTACAGGCACGTAAGCGCTATTTCATTCATGTTTTAAGGGAACTCCCATACATTTCCAGAGACATGTAATATAAAGACTGTTCATACTAAAATGATATTTCACGGGAGTTACATTACATACGTTTTTTTAAGTTTTGACTTAAAAAACCTAAGTAACGTAAAACGTAAGTAACAAAATACAATTGAATTGAGAAGCGTAAAACTACCTAACTATAGTCCAAACGCCCCCTGTTTTCACAAACCGATGTTGAAATCACCTTTTTATTTAATTTGGTCAAGTTTAGGCTTATTCCACTCAGAATCACGAGCTCATTCGATTCTGTTAAGGTGCATTCAGATCAAAAGAGCATTCGCTTCTATCCCCCGCTCTACGAAATCAACCAATCACGTTTTGTGTAACGATCGAATTTCGTAGAGTGGGGGGTTAGAATAGCGAATGTTCGTTTGGTCTGAATGCACCTTTAGGAGAAAAAATATGTACTATAATTTTCATACAGTTTTCATTCCTTCCATTACGCTACCGCCTTTGAACATCTATGAAAAACCGGTATCGTAATGAAAAAAAACATTTTGGGCCATTTTTTCTCCTATTAGAATCGAAAGAGCTCGTGATCTTGAGTAGAACGAACCCAAACTTGTCCGAATTTAATAATAAAGTGATTTCAACAACGGTTTGTGAAACTGAAAACGCCCAAGGTCTATAATATATTTAATTATATGTATTAGCAGTCACAGCTAAAGTTTTAATTGAGCTTACCGTGGGACATAAGGGCGATTTGTGTAAGATTATTTTATGATATTTATTTGTAAGTACTTTATATTTACCTATCTCTGCTTACGAGACCTGTCGATACATAGGGAAGCCCCATTCATTCATAACATTTTACGCAGTCATACTATATGTGTAACTCGATGCTTTCAAAACACAATACCACATTATAGGTATAATAATAAATAGGTATTATGTTGTTAGTTATAAAACTATTTAGGCTAGGTTTTTAGTCGTTATGCTTGATTGCTTTACAAATGTACCTATTGGAAGTTTGCTATGAAAGTTGATACTGTATTTTAATCGATTACGATAAAAATTAGGTTCTCAAATCGACTGTGTGGTTTGTATGTCTGTTACTTGATATATTATTATTATCTTTTAGTATCGTGGATCGATTTTTATAGAATTTGAATCAAAGACGCCACGAGCATTTTTTGACTCAGTTAAACAATGTTGCATACTTTTTCTACGACCACACACTTATTTTCAAATAAATTTGTAAATGAAATAAAACTATGAAAACGGATAAACTCGCGTATGATGATGAGTCATCCGCAGACCACGAACCCTGTAAAGTGTTCGAAACGTCGGAATGAAGTTAAAATTAGTTAATATACGCGAGTTTATCCGTTTTCATAGTTTTATTTCATGAGTAATCCTCGCGGTAACCGAAGAAAATATTAAATTTGTAAATTTGAGAAATATTCTTAGTCAAACACAATTTTATTAATCATCAAGGTCGGGCAGGAGACGTCAAAATTAAAAAAGAGAGCTCCTCTGTGGTTTACTATTTCATCAGAAATGACATTTAAATTAGGTTGGCAGCCATGTATTTCATTACGTCTTGTATACACGAGGTGTTTTAAAATCCAAAAACGCACTGCGTGTATGCCCGAATGCGTCTATAGGGAATAGATAATATAGATTTATCTTGACATCTATAAGGTAGGGGCTTAAAGGTGTGTTCACTCACTAGACAGCCAAGACCAAGGAACAAATATTTGTGATAAATAAATACACAAATATCAATTGTTTGATTCTCTAAAGAACAGAGCAAATGACCTTTGTGACCCTGAATTTATAGAAATTGAGTTATCGCACGTTCAGGAGGTTCTGAAGAGAAATGGCTACATAATGAACAGACGGCAACCCAGACGAACACCGAGGAAGAAACATCCAGATGTTGCAAGGCGACCAGCATTTTTGCCTTATGTCACTGTAACGGACAAAATAGGTACCTACGCTTTTGAATAAGTATTCCATACCAACCGTTTACATGCCGTTATCAAAGGTGGCAGGGCATCTACCTTATCACACACCGGGCGTTTATAAGATCGATTGTAGCTGTGGTAGTTCCTATATTGGGGAAACCAAACGCACCATAGCGGAAAGGGGTCAAGGAACATATCACGGCTGTTAAAAAGCATCAAACGAATAAGTCTGCTGTGGCCGAGCATTCGTTGGAGTCCGGACCTAACCACTGGATTGAGCTCCATAACCCGAAAGTCCTCTCAACCGAGCGTATACATCATAGCCGAAAAGTACGTGAAGCTATTGAAATTAAGAAACATCGGAATTTTAATCAAAATGAGGGGCAAGGAATCTCGTCCGCGTGGAATCCCGTGATTTACAAATGTAAGCGTGGTGAAACATCCATTTTTAAGCCATTGGATGTTGTGAGTGTTGTGTGTAGGCCTAGTGACAACCCTAGCCTAGAAGTGAATAATCAAGATCAAGTGCGGGTAGTTCGAAAAACCCGCGCAGCTCGAAGGTGTTGATACATTCTCTCGCCAGTCTGCTTGAGACCACTTGTGACGTCATGCCCGAAACGTCGGGATATAATTAAACGTAAGTTTACGCAATTAAGACCCGTTTGTCTTTAAAATATAACAACAATTTGTTAAAATTAATTTTTAAAAATGTTTTTTTTTAGGGATAGGTTTTTTCGTCAAATCTGTTCTTATTTTTTGATTGTCAGGCAAAATGTGTGGGAATATTAGAACACAATGGTAGCATTGTAATCAAAAAGAAGTTTTATACTCTAAATATTATGCTCAGGAATTCAGCATTAAAATCTTACGGGTTCCTCGCGAGCACCCTTTATAATATATTATTTAAAAGTGTAAAAACATAAATCAATGCATTACTCATATTACTAGTAGTAGGTAAATTAACTTTGATGTAAACAATCTTGTTTACTATTTTGTAGCGTTACTATGATACTTATGATACACATTTTGAGGTTTGGAGAATCCTCCATGACTATTATCTTGGAATTCAAAATGGCGGACTATTAAACAATCTTTTAGGTAGATTTGAAATATTTGTGAAGTTGTGTAGTTAAAATATTTGCTTGTTAGAATAATGGATTGTATTGATAACCAAAATAAATAATACAAGTGGTTAAGATAACAAGGTCATTTAAGGTGCATTCAGACCAAACGTACATTCGCTATTTTAACCCCCTACTCTACGAAATTCGATCGTTAAACAAAACGTGATTCGTTGATTTCGTAGAGTGGGGGATAGAACAACGAGTGCTCGTTTGGGCTGAATGCACCTTTAAAATAATGGATTATATTAATAACCAAAATAAATAATATAAGTCTTCAAAATAGCAAGGTCGTTTATATTACTGATATGATTTAAAACGGGATATTTACCAAGTAAAAATAAATAAATATCTTGGGACATCTTACACAAATCAACCTAATCCTACGGTAAGCTCAATTAAGGCTTGTGATGTGGGTACTAGGCGACAATATAATTGTCGCCTAGTACCTACTATATTATATATATAATAGATAGATACATATAGATACTTAAATACATAGACAGCCATGACCAAGGAACAAATATTTGTGATAAATAAATACACAAATAATGCCCTCGCCGGGATTCGAACCCGGAACCTCCAGCTTCGTTGGCAGGGTCACTACCAATTAGGCTACGGAGGCTGACAAATAATTGTTACTCCGAAAAATGTGTATCACATGGCTACAAAATGGAACAAAATATAAAACAATTAATATGATTATAATTAATAATGAATGGAATTACTGTAGTAAAACAAGTTGTTTTTGTGATTCATGTTTTCCTTGAATTATTATCCTAAGGGTTGTTGTTTACAAGTCATCATTACATCACAATATAAGTATCTTCCTCATCATCATCAGTATCAGCCGAAAGACGTCCACTGCTGAACACAGGCCTCCCCCAAATAATGACCTGGTGAAGGTCGCAGGAGTCCACAGGACGCGGGTGGCACAGGACCGGTCAATATCTTCCTACTTTAATATAATTATTAAAACGATAAAGGAGGATGGGCAAAAATGTATGGATATGGACCCTGGCCTAATAGCCAATAACAACAAACTATATATTTTTGGAAAGGTTGTTTTGTACTCTACAATTTTTGTTTAGGCAGAGATGGTCTAACAGCTGTGAGAAAAAAGTTATAGCTAAAACAATTATTTACCAATGGGACATTTATTTCCTAATATTCACCTTTGAATATTTTTTGGACAACATACAATGATCCTAAAATGTATTTTTATATACATTTACGCAGTATCTTACGAGACTACGACATTTTTACGGAAACTAAACACTTTACTAATTTAAGACTTTTAGGAACGAGTAATAATGATTGTCACTAA
The DNA here is from genome assembly GCA_025490895.1 of Thaumatotibia leucotreta. Classification (NCBI taxonomy): domain Eukaryota; kingdom Metazoa; phylum Arthropoda; class Insecta; order Lepidoptera; family Tortricidae; genus Thaumatotibia; species Thaumatotibia leucotreta. The sequence continues at coordinate 26,389 of JALPQI010003717.1, read as the reverse complement.
CTGTCAATCACGAACACTTGCGGTAGTAAATACTCTATAACTCCCAGTTTTTAAGTGCTATTAAGTTTCTTCACACACATATTTGGAAGTTCCTGCCATAGTAAAAGTTACGGAGCTTAACATAAGCTATCCAGAGGCATACCGTTTGTCGTTATTGGGTAATAGGCCAATTTGCCCACCCTCCTTTTTAATAATATTTGTAAGTCTGAATAAATAAGTATTTTTCCAACTTTACAATTTTTGATCGATAATACTACACGCACGTACGGTCAGGTACAAAGTTATGTATCCACTTTTTCACCTGTAAGGTGGATACATTACTTTGTAACTGACTGTACTTACTGCACACGTATCCATCCAGTGTGGCTTGTCCTTAAACCACTCGGCTACTAGCCTGCCGTAGTATTTTCCTTTGGTATTTGACATCCAATATTTAAATGGCTTGTCTTATTCACTAATGTTCACATTTACCTTAGTGCGTAATGAATAATGATATTTTACCTATTTGATGTTTTTTTGCGGTAAAATATAAATGTGTATTAAAGTTTTAATTGTATTTCACATTATCATTTATCATTATCAAATAACATTTTTATCTAACCTATTTGTACTGGGAACATAACAATTCATTAATTATATTTATTAATATTCCACAATACCGTTAATTATAAACAGATTACATTCAAAACTACAATTTATACACATAGATTAAATCTAATTAACCTACTTAACCTAACCTATAATTATATTATCTTAGATTGGCCCTTGTGGCATTGTACCAAGGATGCTGGCGGCATTTCCTCGCTGTATCGCAATACTGATGCGTTGTGCGAGGAAGTCGCCAGCTCTTCAGTCTAATTACATTTAATGTTATTGCTTATTATATTATTTATTTTATTTTTATTTTATTTAATAAGAAACAAACAGTCTCGTATGTATACATTAACATAGTATGAGAGTATTACTTTGCAGACTTACAGTTTCCTTAATAATAATACTTACAAACCAAAATAATACGAATATCTATAACTCCGTGATACATTGCAAAGATAAACGTTTAAACCTGCATACATTTTCATGGAATATGTCAATATGACTAAATCTCTGGTCATACATCCTGCACGCGCGTTTAATGAAACAGTTCCTAGCATAAGCTGTACCACTGCGGTTGATATGAAAGAGAGGTTTCTGTCTACAAGTACGTTCACGACGACGAGGTACTCTAAAAGAAAGAGAGCTTAACAATGAAGGGGCATCGATGATGTTATTTACTATTTTATAAAGAATCAGAACGTCGTTGCGTTCGCGACGAGAACTCAAAAGAGTGAAATTTCGACTTTCTGGGGTGGTGTAGTCTATATAATTATTTCTTATGCGGTAGTCAACGGTCTTAACAAATTTATTTTGCACTTTTTCAATTCTGTCACTGTGAATTTTATAGAGAGGGTTCCAAACGGCGCTAGCAAATTCTAATCTACTACGAATATAGCTATTAAATAAAATCTTATAGGTCGATAGTTTCCTGAAAGGCTTTCCAATACGCAATATGAAACCAAGTTGCTTAAAAGATTTTTCCAATATATTATCGATGTGGGGTACGAAGGTAAGTTTTGAATCAATCATTACACCGAGGTCCCGAATTTGATTAACGCGTGTCAACTCTTTACTACAAAGTGAGTACTTGTAATTTAAAGTTGTAAGTTTTCTACTAAAACTAATAACGAAACATTTATCAGGGTTTAAGAAAAGATTATTAGAGGAACAGAAATTTTGAAAATTTGTTAAATCATTCTGCAGAGCAATAAAGTCTTCAATATCCTTTACCACTCTGAAAATCTTTGTGTCGTCGGCATATAAAAGCATATTAGAACCATTTACACATTTTGTGATGTCATTTATATACAGCACAAACAACAGGGGCCCCAGATGTGACCCCTGTGGTACTCCAGAAGTGATAGGTCTGTACTGAGATGAATATCCCTGCACAGCGACTGCCTGAGCAAAATCGATATACACCGCGTCAACTTGACACTTGTTATCTAACGCATTTAGTAAAATTTCGGTGTAGGATAAAAGATTTGAGTCCACGCTACGCCCGCTAAGAAAGCCGTGCTGTTCCGGAATGATATGGCGACGTAATGCAGAGGAAAGTTGGTCAGTAACAATTTTTTCTAGAATCTTCCCAAACTGACACAGCTTCGATATCGGCCGGTATTTTTCTATCTCTGCGGTTACTTCTCCCTTTGGTATGGGTGTCACCAACGCCCGCTTCCGCACCATTGGCAGGTAGGTCATAATGGTGTGGTTGGTTCCACACCATTATGACCTACATACAATACGTCAAGCCCACATGTTTATACGTCATACAAGTTGATAAAATTCTTAGTTCGTAGGTAAAACTGGTAAACAAAATGATTCATAGAAAATCCTCGAACGGGAATTCGCAGGCTTTTAGCTTTAAAGTTGGATTTTTATAGAAATAATCATCTTCCTACCTTTGTCAGCCTCCGTGACCTAGTTGGTAGTGACCCTACGAAGCTGGAGGTTCCATATTTGCCCGGCGAGGGCATTATTTGTGTATTTATTTATCACAAATATTTGTTCCTTGGTCGAGGCTGTGTATATAGCCTCACGCCTGATAGATGCCACTGGTGACCCGAGGGCTGGTCAATATTTCGCTCAGCGGATAAGCATTGCCATACAACGTGGCAATGCGGCCAGCCTTCTGGGCACACTGCCCATTGGCAGCGATTTGGGAGAGATTTTCTATTTGTAATTTCCTTTTTTTGGATAGTTTTTATTCTACTTTAAGTATATATCATATTTAAATGTGGAATTGCTCTCGTCTGTTGATATTTTAACATAGATTTATCAATGAAAATATCAAACCGTACAATGTCCTCATACCATCCGCATAGATACTAGACGTCATTATCATCAATTTGGACATTATTAACTGATATTGAACCTTATAGCAACCAGTTAAAGACTATCAAAGATCAGTGAAATATGTCGCTTTTTCATCAACACTATTAACTGATACGTTAACAACCTTATGAGCATTGTAATAAAGGTTATGCATGATGATAATGTGATTTTGTATGGTGGTATGCTGATTTACAAAGTCATTGCCATTTTGATTTCCGCAATCGCATTTGTTAGTTCAGCTAACATGATTTAAATTTCATTTGCAATTATATCATCGTTTTATATCTGGGTTTATGATGAGCATTTGTGCAATATTTTAAACAAAGTCTAAAAAAATGTTTGAGGGTAAAATAAGTGGTATTATTTTATGAAGCTATGCCAAATCAATGACCAGCCATACGACCGCCACAGTAAAGCTTATTAGTACATTACTATAGAAGCCAGGACGAAAGGGGATGCCGGCTGAAGACATATAGACGGGCGAGCGAATGCGGGCAACCCCATATTTCCGGCAGAGTTATGTATAGTACTTTTCTCAAACATGCAATGAAATAAACAACAAAAACAAAGTTTTTTTTGGCGGAATATCATGATGCCTGTACCACAAATGTATGTGGAAAGGAATGAAAAAGATCACTTTACCGGCCTAGGCCTTCAAGATTTGTATTAAATTCCATTAACGACCTCTTGTCTTAGTTGCACCTGAAATGTCAAACTTTGCAGCCTATTATAAGGAACATAATAACAATATTTCATTGTATGTTTGAGAAAAATATAATTAAATGGAGTTTCTATCAATGAACGTTGGTTAAATAGCAGAGTTAATTTATTCGCGGTTCTTAAATGTATAATAGACCAGGATGCTTAGCCAAGTTGCCAATCGCTAACGCTTAGTAGCGTATCGTAGTTTTCCCTCTCTGTCGCTCTTTTATATTAGTGCGACAATGACAGTTAGCTGCCTTTCGTTTACGACTGACCATTAAGCGCTAGCGATTGGCTACTTGTCTAAGCACCCATTTGTTCTACAACTTTTGTGTAACGATATCTACACTTTCCATTCGAGAACAGTGATGCTAAGTCAGTTTTTTGTTGCCGAGAATAAAGTTCAGCAACATTGGTTATGATAAGGAGTTCAAAAAAAATGTACATTACAAAATTAATGCTTTTTAATTTAGCTTAATTGTTGCAGACTCCATATTGTACATAAAGTCTAGCAACACTAAAATGTATTTTTATACATGGCAAACCTTGTCTTTCTTCTTAGCAATATGACAACCGACGGGTGATATTTCGGTAGTGGGCTGTTCCATTGCGTAAAATCTTTGTTGGCGAACGTGAGTCTCGTTCCAAGTCCAGTGATGCACTGACGCCATCGGTTGCCCCCTCGGAGTGAAGAGCGGGAGGCCCATAGTAACGATTTCCTGGTCCGTAGTACCTTCGTCAAACTGCGCAGATAAACGCAGATAAACTGCGCAGTTTTATGTCGAAGGAGTGGGGGGAACCATGCCTTCGAAAAACACAAGTGTTTATTGTACTTATATGTTGTAGCAGCTCATAGCATTGTCAGCCTCCGTAGCCTAGTTGGTAGTGACCCTGCCTACGAAGCTGGAGGTTCCGGGTTCAAATCCTGCCGAGGGCATTATTTGCATCAGCAGCCACATTATTTATGGACAATGTATTAATTGTTGGACAAAGTACACATCGCTTAAGGGATTATTTGTGTATTTATTTATCACAAATATTTGTTCCTTGATGGTCATGGCTGTCTATGTATTTAAGTATCTATATGTATCTATCTATTATATATATCGTTGCCTGGTACCACAAGCCTTAATTGAGCTTACCGTGGGACTAGGTCATTTTGTGTAAGATGTCCCAAGATATTTATTTATTTATAGACAAAGAAGGCTATTGCTTTAAAATTTTATTAGCAATATAGTACGGTCAAATCGTACATTAAACTCGCAAAACATGTAGTAAAGCTGCATTTTTGGTATGTTATTTAGACACCATAGGGCAGTATAAAACCACATTTTGCAAGCAAAAAAAAGTTGTGCTAGCTGTGTTAAACGTGAAAAACTGTGAAATTTATTGTCTATTTTCAGTTTCTGATTTTTATAAAAAAAGCCTTACGTTTTTTGACAATATGTATCAGGTAACGTTTAAAGATGAATGAATTTGTAACAAGATGAGATAACATGCATTACCGTAGGTCTTATAGTTTCAGAGATTCGAGACTTCAAATAGTACCCTGCTTTGTAAACTAGATAAAATGTTGAGTTTTGCTAACGTTTTTGGTTTAATATCGCCTTACCTAATTATGCTACGAAAAACATGAAATAATTATCTTATAGCGCAATTAATATTCTTTCATTTAAGGGTAAAATCAGGTCAGTAAACTTTGTAATTGAAACTAAAAACGCGAAATTCAAAAAGCAGGAGGTCCGCTATCTAAGTTTTTCATACAAATGGCAAGTCGTGTTGCAAAGCTGCAATTTTCGTATATTATATAGGCTCTATAGGGATGTACGAAAATGCATATTACAAGAAAAAAAAAGGATTTAGGTATAGGACGTAAAAAACTAAAAAAAAATCGGACTTTTTTTTAGTTTTTGACGTTTAACTAAAAAACTATAACTTTTTGATACTAATTGCTATAAAACTATAAGAGAATATTAAATTTGAAAGGATTTGAGCTACCTTGCATTACCCTAAATTATATAGATTTAGAGATACGACATTTCAAAATGTGCCCTTCATTAAGTTCAATTTGTTCCAAATTTAATGTAGTTATTATCTACAATTACTTTTTTTTCTTAGCGCGAACGTTTTGCCAATATTTAGTCAATAGCTTTAACGTAACCTAAAATCTGTTTATGTTTTGATAAAAGGGCACTTTATGAAATGTCGTATCTCAAAATATATATAACTTACGGTGATGCAACGTAGCTCAAATCCTTTCAAATTTAATGTTCTTTCTTAGTTTTATAGCAATCAGTATCAAAAATATAGGTGATAGATTTTTAGTTAAACGACAAAAACCAAAAATAGTGGGGGTTTTCTTCTGTTTTTTACGTCCTATGCCTAAAATATTTTTTTTGTTTTTCTTTTTATATGCATTTTCGTATATATCTATAAGGACTTTATAATATACCAAAATTGCAGCTTTGCAACTCGACTTGCGATTTGTATGAAAAATTTAGATAGCGGGCCTCCTGCCTTTGGAATTTCGGGTTTATACTTTCAACTACAAAGTTCACTGACCTAATTTTACTCTTAAATTAAAGAATATTAAGTGCGCTATTAGGTCATTATTGCATGTTTTTCGTAGCATAATTAAGTGAGGCGATATTAAGTCGAAAACGTTAGCAAAACACAAAATTTTATCTAGTTTACAAAAAGGGGTCCTTTTTAAAGTCTCGAATCTCTGAAACTATAAGACCTACGGTAATGCATGTTAGCTCAACATCTTGGAAATTCATTAGTCTTTAAACGCTTATTTACGTATGATATCAAAAAACGTAAGGTTTATTAAATAAAAATCAGAAACTAAAAAAATGGCCGTAAATTTCGCAGTTTTTCACGTACTACCCAGCTAGCACAACTTTTTTTTGCTTGCAAAATATGGTTTTATACTGTCCTATGGTGTCTAAACAACATACCAAAAATGCAGCGATACTACTTGATTTGCGAGTTTAGGGTAAAATTATGTACGATTTGACCGTAATATATGATAATAAACCTCATTAAAATATTACAAGATTGTTTCCAGTTAATGTGTTAGTAATGTGTATAATTTTTTTTTAAATTTTATTTTTTTCCATATATTATCGCCTAAGGGTCTCCCCAAACCAGTCGACGCGGAGTATTCACATTTAGCCATCCACCGTCTCCGCGGTTGAACACGCTCGATCGCCTGCGATTCGCTATCGCAACAGTTGTAATGCGGCGGTCGGCTCTCCCGTGCTCCGTCCTGCCGTCGAGACGTCAGACAGCACGCGTACAGTCGCTGAGTCCGATGAACAGATGTAGGACAGCGGGTGATCGGCAATCGTAAATCTCATTTTTGGAGACTGGTTGTTAGTAACAACCTGAGTTTGAAATTGAACAGACGTGTAAGATTACGACATTATTACTTCGTGTTGTCAGATCTATTGCAGATTTTAATGTGGGTAATAATTCAAATGAACATAAATACAAAGTATACAAACGCATCAGTAGCTACTTCGGCCGTCATCGGCTCTGTTCGGCCGTCGTCAGCTATGCTCGGCCGTCGTCAGCTATGTTCGAAGACGCTGAACGGCTTCCGCCAGCTCTCACCGGTCCTTATCGTAGGTACTCGGCCGTGATCGGAGCCGTTCAACTCTTTCCGGCACCGTACGGCGGTATTAGGAAATTTACGAATGCAAACAGGGTCGTACGGATGCGAACAAATTTATGCCCCGGCCACGACATTGGTCTAAGGCGACCAGCGGCGAGCAAATCCATGAGTGGAACCGGGATGCCGATATGGGTGCGAGGGGGAGCACCATACGTTTTCCGCTAAGCCGGTCGCCTTAAGGTGCGTTTAAACCAAAAGTACTTCGCTGTTCTAGCGCCTGTTCTACGAAATCAACCAATCACGTTTTGTTTACCGATCGAATTTCGTAGAGTGGGAGGTTAGAACAGCGAATGCTCTTTTAGTTTAACCGCACCTTTAGTTAGACCGATGTCGTGGCCGCGGCGTTACAGCAAACGTCGTTTTCCCGTCGAAAGACGTCGTTTCGCGTGGGCCGAGCCAATTTACGACGTACTGCGTAATAAGAGCGCTTATTGCGTTGACATAAAGCTTTTTCCATACGCGATTTGCTGAAACGGGGTCGACTAGTTTGGGGAGACCTTTTGGCAGACTTTTCCTATTCCAGCTAAGCTTATACCAATACCATAATATTAACATACCCATTCCTGACTACTGGTATGCTCAATGCAATATATTCCTACACTCATAGTTGCTATTATTTACTATTCATACCTCTTTAAAATATAATAAGCTTATTTAAAGAGTTAAATATATAATACTATTTTACAAAAAATCTTATTGAAATACTTTAGACCTGTACTTTCAGGCAAAAAAATTTATACTATAATATATTACTCCATCTGACTGCAAAATTTTGTACACATTCCGAAACTATTTGAACATATATTACCTAAATAAGTGTTAGAATTTCAAAAAAACTTAATAAATATCACTGGATCTTTGAGGATCTTGTGCTTACCCGAAAAATATTAGATACATAATTAAATGGTCCGTGAGTACCTAGGTAGGTAATAAGAAGCGAATTGTTTTGTTGTTCTCTCTAATATAACCATTAGAATATCTAATATAAGTTTTAATAACTATTTGTAATCAACGTTTACGATGGTTTCAATCAACCCGTTCTAAAAATAACTTCAATTACATCTTCACCGTTTCAATTTAGTCGAAGGAAGTATCAATGAAGTTCATTCATTGTTCATTTACCGGTTTTTTGCTTCAATGAAAAACAAACAAAACTCGTCAAAAATGGGCCCATATGAGGGATTAATATTTTTATTTATTAAGGCTTGCTAACACGTATAATAACTATGCAACAGTTATACATAGTTATAAAACAAACAACATCCCTTTTAATTTGCTACGCTTACATTTACTGATAAGAAAAGAAAAAAAACACTACAAATGAGAATTACGAAGGTGAGATAAAATAGACACAAGTGCAAAAAACATGAAATTCGAAAAGAGTGGCGATGTTTTAAAACACGACCGATGGGGAGTGTTTTAAATCGACACGAGTTACGAATTTCGTTTTTGCACGTGTCTCGTACGACGTTTTTTAGTGCAGATGGCCCTCCGAAGTTTTGGACCTGACGTAAAATGACACACTTCTCGCACTAGAGCCTAAAAAAGGCACCATTAGCAGGCTTAGCACATGATTGGTGCGACAGTATGTCGCCGCGAGATAGATCTCCCATCCTTCACTAGCTATATTAACGAAAGAGGTCGCGCCAATCATGTGCTAAGCATACTGTACTAAAAAAGCAGTTAATCTCATTTCATATGTTTCTGAGGTATCATAGGTACGTATGTGTAACGATTATCTGCAAAAAATATTGACCGCTTCGGTCAAACCCATAGATGAGTGGACTGGAGACTAATTACCGTTGAATCACCAACCACAGGAAACCGTCCCGTTTATAAAACCGAGTCAATTGTTATACACGCCACTATATTGTCCGGCGCCATACGACGCACAGCAATTCAATTAAACGCCAAAATGCGTAAAGTAATTCTTTATATTCTAAACATTTTGTATGCCCTTTTCGGGCTCATTTTATTCCTTGGCGGCGTCGCGTTTTGTATATACGTGACCCAATTCACCGCCTTGAGGAATGCGCATCATTATAAGCTAGATTTTGACTTGCACTGGCCTCAAATCGTCCCAGCCGTCGCCTGTATAGCTGGACTCTTCGTAGTTTTCGTCAGTTTCTGTGGCTGTTGCAGTGCTTCGAAAAACAACAAAGGCTTCACGATCATGCAAGGGATTTTCACATTCATGACCCTATTAGTGCTTATCACCAGCACTGTTCTAACCTTGACGTACGGAGACAGCAAAGTGACGGAAGTGTATCTGACTGACGCGCTGACTGATGGATTTTCGGAAGCGAAGACGAGTGTAAGTCACCAGAAGATGTTTTCGAATATTGAAGCTTGGTTGGGTTGCTGTGGCGCGGAAGGTTCTTCAAGCTACAGACCTCATGGTGTGACGTATTTACCTAAGTCCTGCTGCGGTTATCCTGAAGATTCGAATCTGCTGTGCGAATTTACATCTAAAGAGGCAACTGACAGGCATGGTTGTGTTAAAGTTGTGGTTTCCTACAGTGGATTATTCATGAGAATATTAGCTGCAGCTGCTGCAGTGACAGCCTTTTTCGGAATCCTTAGCCTAGTAGCTTCCTTGGCTCTCTCGATAGGACTCAAAAAGAAACCAGCGGTATACGAAGCAACAGATATCGAGACGAAGAAAGGACTTTTGTAAAGTGTTTGTGAATCGAGTCAAATAAGCTTTAACCTCGTGCCTACATTATGTCAAAAATTGCCAAGTCAAATAGAAAATTTGTCTAATTGACATAGAATTTAGAAATTGATTGACGCTTATGTCCTTTGGGTAGGACACATGTAGGCAGGAGGTTAAGTGTGAGAGTTAATCCCAAATTTCATTTCGAAATTTGCAGATTATTTTGTAAACTCAAGGTAAAGTAGCAATTTCTATATTTTTGGAACATCCATTTACATGTTATCTTGATGTTTACTTAATCGAATGTGTTTGTGTGTACCTGACTGATAAAATATCAATATTGACATCTGTCATTATTTATACTATATTCTGAGTGGTCTAAATAATAGTACCTTTGGATAAAACATACTAGATTAAATTTGTGAGAAATTTGTATTGAATTATAAACTCATAAGTTTTGAAGAGATTTTAAAGGTTTTATCGTAACACCCATACAATCTAATGTAATGTTTTTGTATAACTTAATACCGGTATTTGAGCTATTATTTGTCTATAATTCATAATGATTTTTTTCCGAATATGTATTGTACTGACAGATTTCTTTACTGACTTTTTCTAGTGTAAGAGATTGTTTTTTTATTTATTTTAGTAAGCTAGTGGTAAAACTATTATAACCAAAGAATTAATATAATATGATGTACTGTTTTGAAGTACGTTAAAGATTACAATGGCATTGTTTTATGAAGATTTTATGTACTTTCGTAATAGCGTGTTTATTACATACATAAACATAGTTGTATTACATAACAGTATTAAAGTGAAATAGACAAGGACAGAGTGTAGATCATAAATATGTGTACATATTTTTACGTATAGTATCAGAATAAGGTTCAATATTGTATACATTTTTTTTACTTTATTGTACGTGGAAGTATTCTCTCATAATTGGCATAATGGATAAATTTGTTAGTTTGTTTGTTGTCAATTTAGAGGACAAATGAATTAACAATGTATAGTCAAACAAAAAAGTCGACCACTTTTCAACTGTATTCCGTAGTAATAAAGTTGAAATGTGGTTAATCATATTTTAGGCTATTCAGTTGCTATCAGAGCATTTCTTTTTTTTTTGGCCACTGCCGCATCTAGCCGTGTCCCACGACTTTGAAAATATTATTTTAATACTTTTTGTTAAGAAACGTCTGTATTAAGTATTTTTTCCTAATAGTGAATTTAATAATTACACAGGATATGTTAAAATAATGTAACAAAAGCCATAACATATATTAAATTTAATTAAAAACCAGACATTCGATTTTTGAAATGTATGAAAAAACCAATGTCCCAGTCTAAATTTTGCTACTTCAAATAAAGATATTTTCATAATGGTCTAAGCAACATATAACGTTTTTTTATTGTGATCTCTGTATCATCACAGTAAGATTCTTTTTAGAATGGTTTTATACACCTAAAACCGTTAAAAGTAGTAGAAATATATTTTTTAATCGTGTCCCACAAAAAGTTCCACTTAGAAAATTCTTACTTTGTTACCTATTTTAGCAGTGAAATAAAGATAAATACTACCAAAATGTTACTTTTTACGACTGGCAATACCGACATACGTCAATTTAATATGCGGCCATGTTTATTCGGTCAATTGTCATCAAGATCTACTAAAAAACGCACGTGCCTAATTGTTGTGACCAGTTTTGATTTCCTCCTTGTTACTGGATTTACTAGGAAAGCTTAAACTTTTACTTCGTTTTCATTAATGTATCGTTTAATGTATATTGTTATGTACATCATGTAACAAAACAATTGAATATTGTTGCTAAAACAAGCTTTATAAATCATTTTTTAATCTACGACCACGTGTTGTGTTACTTCTTATTTCGTTACTTTCGCGTGGTAACATATCAAAGGAACTTTGAGTAACAATAAAAGGAATTTATTGTAAAGGCTAGTTTTCATTGTTGTATACAGGGAGAGAAAATGTCAGCACAACCTAAGATGAGAGCAGCCGAAAAGATGAGGCGATATTGGGAACGATTAAAATTAGAGTTTAATTAGTTATTACATAAATAAATCTAATCGATTCTTTATTTCATCGACCCTGTAAAATATGGATATAATTTTATAGACCTACATTTTCTACGTAATTCTAATGCACATTCTACACGAGGCCTTACATTTCCTCCTTTGTTACCAACAGCATTCTTTGTTACTGTCCCAACATTTTCGGTGTAGTTATTTTAGTATGATTTAAGTTATATTTAATAATACTTAACATATCTGCTACCTTTAAAACAAATAAAAAAATACTTTTACTGCCATCTTTAAGACCTTATTGAACTTTGCTTACTTTATATTAAAATTTAAAAATACCGTTCCTACCGGTGAGAGTAACAAAATAAACCTGTTGGTATTAGACTTTTAATGGTTTCCGTATAGTTTAATTAATTATTTCTACATTTTTATATCAATTATGTTCTGCATTTTAATAAAAATATATAATTAAGATGAGGAAGAAGCAAATTTCTATGATTTTTAAACAAAGGAAAGGTAACACAGGAAGAACCAGTATTCTGCTTTGTCACAATATTTATTGATTTTGTACTGATAAAACCTTTTAAAACCTGGTTACTTGCATATAATCAGAAAATACATAATTTTTACTACATATTCCCGTTGAAAAAGTTTATAAAAATTGATTTTTGTAATTTTGGTCGATTTTAAAATTTAGTGGCCAAAAAAAAAAGAAATGCTCATCAGAATTATCGAAGCGTTTACGGTGGTCTAAAATGTCTAAACATGCATCCTAAAGGTGCATTTAGACCAAACGAGCATTCGCTCATTCTATCCCCCACTCTACGAAATCTACGAATTTAGACGAATCACGTTTTGTGTAACGAATTTCATAGAGTGGGGGATAGAATGAGCGAATACTCGTTTGGTCTAAATGCACCTTTATAGCATGACAATAGATGCCTGCTCAGATATTTATGAGCATCCTGGTCGCTCTATGTTTTATGGTGACTATGTATATAATCATGAGGCCATTATAATGAGAACAAAGGGTTTTTGTTATAAATTATAAAAGTTACCATTTGGTTAAGCCATTCAGTAATTTATTTGTTTAAAAATACAAAGTGATATATTTTTTAATGTATTTTACGAGGTGATAAATTACTGGATGTATTGTATAACGTATTTTATAAATTTTAGTTGTGATATTAATAGTATTAAAATACTGATTAAATACATATACGTATTGCCCTTCAAATAAGTCCGGTTTTTTGTCATTACAGTAAGAATTATTCAAGAAAATAATTATTGTGTACAAATACTCATAATAATTTTGTAAAACATACAATAGAAGTGTAAGTAACTAGTTCATTGTAAATATTATTATTTAAGTAATGAATCCAGAACTGTAATAGATAAGATAGGTAATTAAACATACATAATAGAAATATCGGTATTTTATTCATGTCCGGTACCATTCGTCAGAAGAATCCAAAAAAAGTAAACAAACCTAAAAACTTGCGTTATTCCATAATCACGCACTTTTAGAACGCATCATCATCAGCCCATAGTCGTCCACTGCTGGACATAGGCCTTCCCCAATTCGCGCCACCATACTCGGTCCTCAGCTCTCTGCATCCAACCACTTCCCGCTACTTTCTTAGATCGTCGGTCCATCTGGCGGGAGGGCGGTCCAGGTTTTATTACTACTTAAAACCTTAAACCTTGAGATCATATATTCATTTTTAGTTAAAATTATTGATATTTATTACCATTAACGTAAAAATGTATCTGCGAACATGTTTCACGATATGTCAATGTCAACACGATTGTCAGCCTCCGAAGCCTAGTTGTTAGTGACCCTGCCTACGAAGCTGGAGGTTCCGGGTTCAAATCCTTGGGAATTATTTGTGTATTCACAAATATTTGCTCCTTGTTCTTGGCTATCGTTAAGGTATCTATATGTATGTATCTATTATATTATAATATATCGACGCTTGGTACCTACATCACAAGCCTAAATCGAGCTTACCGTGGGACTAGGTCGATTTGTGTAAGATGTCCCAATATATTTATTTACTTGATGCTTCTACACATATAACTGTATTTTCATTGCTCCAGTATAAAGTGGTTTGTCTTAACCTTCGTTCAATTGCCGGTAATTTAGCAGTTAGCTAATTGTTAAGCCTTGATCAAACCTATTGATAAAACGACCAATTTGACCAAATTGACAAGTTACGTTAGTAGCATGTCTTTTCATTTTTGCAATCTTTAGGGTTCCGTAGCCAAAATGGCAAAAACGGAACGATTCGTGATGTCCGCCTGTTACAGCCGATTTACTCGGAAACTATAAATGCTACAGTAATGAAATTTGGTGAGAATATGTGTTGTATAAACCGCTACAGAATTATGTGCAATTTGATTTGCATGCTACTTTGTACTAAAATGGTTGATCTCTATTTTAATGTACGTGTCATCTTATACTGTACACTATTTTCTCCAAATGAAAAAATCTAAATCTATACCGTTATATTATTATGTACTGTTGATACTACTTATTATATCATAATGTATACCATCTTATGTACACAGTTTACAATAATAAATACTTTACTTTGATTTATGTAAGTCATACTCATAATTAGTAACTACAATTTTCCTTCACTTGTTACAAGATACCTACTCGTATGTGTTTTATTCAAAGTGGTGACGATTTGCACTTTGCTCTTACAAAACGAACAAGTATTCAACATAAGTTTTCCTCTTCGTCAGCATACAATCGCCATCAAATATATGGAAGCTGTAACAGTGCTTAAAAATATCTCAACGTCCACTCTAAGGCTAGATTCACATGGAGTATTTTTTTCCCGTATACCGTATTCGAGATTTTCTCGAACGTCGTAGTGACAATAGACTTTGTATAGTACCATTCATTCTCGAATACCGTATGCGGGATCCGTGTGAACGTTATTATTCAAAGTCTATTGTCACTACGACGATCGAGAATATCTCGAACACGGTATACGGGAAAAAAAACTTCGTGTGAATTTAGTCTAAGGTTAGGTACTTTGAGACGGCGTCATTGTCTACGAGATTTTATCGAATATCGTAGTGGCAGCAAAATTGTATGACAATACTAAAAATCGATCACATAGCGTCTATTATATGAGAAAATCTCGTATTATTTTTTTAGTTTACCGTATACCGTAGGGACTTGGCACTGCGAACGCGAGATCCTCGGAACAATTTTATCGAACACAATGCTCAAAGGCGCTTGTATTTACGTTAGTTCGTTCACACGGATAATGATTTCTCGTATACAAGCAGCGCGCGGGGTAGGCAGCCCCAGACCCCCAGACCACATACGTGAAAAAACCGAATGAACCTAGCACCGTGCGAATGAAATGTTTATAAATTAAAGAAGCTATTAGTAACTAAAACATACTTAGTACTCTGTGAATGAATACCTAAACGACCAACTGTTACAGTTACAGTGATTACCCAGTGAAAAACAAAATTATGAATTAGTATAAGTAAGTTACTTTTAAGATTTGGCAATATTTCCATGCCATTACGGGGCTCATGTATGATATTTTTATTTTGTACTACATGAAAGAAATAAACTACTTGATTACTGGGGCCGGGACGTATACGATGAAACCGTATGCGAGAAAATATCGAATCCAATAGTCTCCGTGTGAATGTAGCCTCGCATTGACAATAAAGGCCTGCTCAGATATTTATGACAACTGTATATTCTACATAATAGTATGAACATAGTTCAAGCAATTATAACCTTTATGTCAATACCGTAAGAGCCATGTTTGATGAGTAAGTATTCTCTTTGTTTATGTAATACCAGATTATTACTGCTATTGTTTTATTCCCATTATGCGAGTGGGAAAATTGCGGAAACGAGTACAAACACTGACGATAATATATTACGGAAATATGGCTGCAAAAATATCTCGCATCACATCAGCGTATCTCTGAGTTCTTTGACCAATGCTGGGCATAGGCCTCACCAATTAAATTTACTTAAGGTGGGTTTACACCAAACGAGCGAATGCTAATTCTATCCCCCACTCTACGAAATCGTACGAATTACGTTTTGTGTAACGAACGAATTTCTTAGAGTGGGGACAGAATGAGCAACTCACTCGTTTGATCTAAATCCACCTTAAATTAATACCAACTGTTTGTAGGTAAGTAAACTTTACTCATATTTCCACACACACACACACACATATTTTCGTCCAATATTCCGCAGTGTTTGAAGACGAAAGTCTTTAATCAGTGTGTGTTGCCAGTGATGATATACGGTACTGAAACGTGGCCGCTTACAATGGGCCTCATAAGAAGGTTCAAAGTCACCCAAAGGGCAATGGAGAGGGCTATGCTAGGAGTCTCTCTGCGTGATCGGATTAAAAATGAGACCATCCGCAGCAGAACCAAAGTAACCGAAATAGCTCTCCGAATCACTAAACTGAAGTGGATGGCCGTTGGGGCGGGAAGGTTCTTGAGTGGCGGCCACGTACCGGAAGGCGTAGCGTGGGTAGGCCCCCCACAAGGTGGACTGATGACCTGTTGAAGGTCGTAGGAGTCCGCTGGATGCGGGTGGCGCAGGACCGGTCATTGTGGCAATGTTTGGGGGAGGCCTATGTTCAGAGGTGGACGTCTTTCGGCTGATATGATGATGATGATGAAACTTTACGTATGAATAGGTACCTATTTGTGTAAACGCATTATTATAGGTACTTATTCACACATTAGAATTTTATTAAAATGTAAACTGACATCATAAAATAAACAACATGCCATGTTTCTCATATTTGGACAACTTATATCATCTCTCAACTTCACATCATACGTTTTTAAGAAAATTATCACTACAAAGACAAACATGAATAACCAAAGGTCATTGACCTTGCTTCTTGAACAAAAGTACCTTAATCACCACATTACGGTATACTTACAAAACCTCTTATGTGCAATCTCACTTTATGGGAAAAGCACCCGTATTCTTAGTGAAATAAAGGTGACATTTCCGTGAATTGATAATGTAGATCCGAGTTTAAGTGAAAGTATATCAACGATACTCTGTTAGATTATAATTTAAACACTATACCAAAGATTATAGGGTCAAAATTCATATAACGATATTTCGATTCAACTTCGATGTACTTTGAGTCTTATTACAGCAGGCATGCATCTCTTTCTAGCTTGTAAAGGGGTTTCCACACGGAATACAGAAAAAGACTTAAAACAATATTACTTAAAATATTTGTGACTAGCGACCCGCCCCGGCTTCGCACGGGTACTATACCTACATAAAAACCTTCCTCTTGAATTACTCTACCTAGTAAAAAAAAATCATCAAAATCCGTTGCGTAGTTTTAAAGATTTAAGCGTACAAAGGACATAGGGACGGAAAAAGTGACTTTATTTTATACTTTTACGTAGTGATTTTGCTTTGTATTTTACAAAGCAAAATCCTTACAAGGATTTAAACCTTGAACCACAAGCTTCGTAGGCAGTCTAGGTGAATTACTTCCGTGAGACATATAATAATTAATAACTAGAACCTATGAAACCTTTGGCCCGTCGTGGTCGTCAGACACTAAAGCAATTGTGAAAGAAATTAAAAAAAAACTTGTTGGTGTGTCTGGCGACTTACGAGCCGGCTCGTTCTTTGCCCAAAGGCTCAGCCTGGCCATACAAAGGGGCAATGCGGCCAGTGTTCTTGATACAATGCCAAGAACAACATTAGGGCTTGTGGACGAGTAGGTACTAGGTAGGGAGTTAGTATTAGTTTTTTGTATAAAATATCATTTTATAACTGTTATTTTGAAAATAAATAAATGTAACTAGAAATATAAGTAAACGGTTAAACTCACGTGTATTTAGTCACTACGCATGTTTCAGAGAGCCTAGGTCTCCATTATCAAATACTAAACCCGCGGTCACGCCTCGCGCCTCGCGAGCACGGCCCGTACTGATGCCCGCTGGGCGTGTTGAGATAAAACCGGCTGAGGGCAGTCTCATCATCAGCCTATGGTAGTCCACTGCTGTAGGCCTCTCCTATTAACTATGCGTATAGACGCATTAGGAGGTAAAAGGCTGGGCAAGCGGATTGGCGATCGCAGTAATGTGTCCACTATGATGACGCTGCTGCCCATCATCAATCTTTTATTAAGTAATGGTAAGTGACACTTCAATCCCTTAGTGGACTCTTACGACACCCGCAGGAGTTGGGGTGGTGACAAATGTATTCTTACTGCCGTCACCACACAAATGTGAGGGCAGTTTCACACTCGCTATATTCGACTGCAAGTCTGTTTCTCCGAATATGACAGAAGATAAGCACACCAAGCTTACCGTGTCCCAAGCTATCACTGTTATCACTGTCATTAAGATGAGGGATTACCGGCTTCCATGTCATTGGCACAGCCCATCTCCCGTCCCGGTTTTTTTTTATGTGACGAAGGTAGACAACTGTGCTCTCAGCCCACCTGATGGAAAGCGGGAACGGCCCATGGATATAGTGACCAAAAAATCGCCCATGTGCTGCCTACTCTGAGGACTTAGATGGATTGCCTCTATAGATCTATGCCAGTAATTACACCGGCTATCTTACCCCCAAACCGGAACACAGTACTAACTATTTAGCGGCAGGGTGCTGGTAAGACGGTGGTAGCTATGCGGGCGAAACCTGCAGTGTTATTCACTAAGGAAACCGCCTTGCTATCAGCGCTGTGTCAGCGCTGCGGCAGCGTCGAGCCTAATTATCGTATTCACTAATGCACTTTAAACGACACTAGCGCTCGGCGACGAATGCGGCGTGAGCTGGAACTACACTGCGTCGAGAGTTACCGCCTACAGTTCGACGACTAGCTGTTCTACGTTAGTGAATATCGTTTTTCGCAGTGCTGCGCTCGACGTCGAAGTGAAGGCTGTCTCGTCGTCGAGCTCGTTGATGAACGCAGCGTCGAATGTGTGAATAAGAGTGCATTGCTGTACGAGGTCCTACCACCAGCAATTGAAATTTGTGGATTTCAGTCGCTTCTTGTATTTTCCGTGGCCGCACCAGCTGGACTGAGAGAGGCTGATGATCAGACATCGGATGCCTTAGGGCAAATCTTCTTGACAGCTAAGGACTTCCTATATCGATAAATTCATCTATCGATATTAGTTTTAAATACTAGTGATCACACAAAGGTTTGCTTATAAAGTATTTTTTTAATTAAAAGAGTACAAGCAATAAAATAACAACTAAATGTTCTCATTCTTATTGCAAACATTTTGAAAAATTTACTCGTCACAATTAATTTCTTCATAACTGTCCCATCTTTTATTGTTGAAACTTAAACCCGTGCTAAATTATTTCAGGTTGCTTTCTAAGCAAGTCTTCTGTATTCTTAATACGCATTATTACTCACTCAAAAATATAAAATGATTAAATAAATATGCTAAGTGTGACTTTCATACTTGTCTTCAGATCAATACATAGTTACAAAAAATACATACAATGTTGGGGGCGGTCACTAGTGTGTAGAATTAGTATCGATAAATGAGTTTATCGATATAGGAAGTCCCTAGCTATCAAGAGAATTCGCCCCACGGAATCCGATGTCTGCTGATGACGTGACGTCACAACGTTGTTATAATAATGTCAATGCGTAAACTCAACCTTGCTAAATTAGCTCATCAAAACGTCTTTTGTGTCATAACGAGTGTAGTTATTTAGATGTATGTTTATGGGTCGACCTCGGCCGTCGATAATTAACCTAGAACGCACTAACTACTGGTAGTTCAGTTATTTATTTTGCATATTGGTGTTACTACCGTGTTTGTTAGTATTAATTGTTGTTTTGTTACTAGTTGAACATGTGTAGTTTTGTAAATCAAAGGCCTCTCATATTAGGTATTAAGGTGCATTCAGACCAAACGAGCATTCGCTATTCTAACCCCCTACTCTACGAAATTCGATCGTTACACAAAACGTGATGCGTTGATTTCGTAGAGTGGGGGATAGAATAGCGAATGCTCGTTTGATCTGAATGCTGTAGACGAACTTTTAGTAAATAAACACGATTACTCTAAATATTGCCGTGTGGTGACGGCAGTAAGAATACATTTGTCACCATCCCAACTCCTGCGGGTGTCGTAAGAGTTGACTAAGGGATTGAAGTGTCACTGACAATTCTACAAGATCAGCAGCGTCATCATAGTAGACACATTATTGCGATCGCCAATCCGCTTGCCCAGCGTAGCGATTATGGGCATTTACCTCCTTAGGGTCTCACCAAACTAGTCGACGCCGTTTCGGCTAATCGCGTACGGAAAAAGCTTTATGTCAACGCAATAAGAGCGAGGACATCGTAAATCGGCTCGGCCCGCGCGAAACGACGTCTTTCGACGGGAAAACGGCGTTTTGCCGTAAAGCTGTTCGCATTCGTACGACCCCGTTTGCAGCCTAACGCACACGTTCGCATTCGTAAATCTCCTAATTCCGCCGTACGGTGCCGAAAAGAGTTGAACGGCTCCGATCACGGCCGAGTACCTACGATAAGGACCGGTCAGAGCTGGCGGAAGCCGTTCAGCGTCTTCGACGGCCGAACATAGCTGACGACGGCCGAAAAGAGCCGATGACGGCCGAAGTAGCTACTGATGCGTTTGTATTTATTCATTTGAATTATTACCCACATTAAAATCTGCAATAGATCTGACAACACGAAGTAATACAGTCGTAATCATACACGTCTGTTCAATTTCAAACTAGTTACTAACAACTAGTCTCCAAAAATGAGATTTACGATTGCCGATCACCCGCTGTCCTATCTATCTGTTCGTCGGACTCAGCGGCTGTACGCGTGCTGTCTGACGTCTCGACGGCAGGACGGAGCACGGGAGAGCCGACCGCCGCTTTACAACTGTTGCGGTAGCAAATCGCAGCCGATCGAGCGTTTCGGCGGCCGTAAGGAGGTTGAGACTGCTTAACGCAGGTGTTCAGCCGCGGAGACGGTCGATCGGCTAAATGCGAATAGTGTGGTGTAAAACACTCGGCGAAAGCCGACTCCGCGTCGATTGGTTTGGTGAGACCCTAATGCGTCGGGTTAAAGGCAGAACCAACAATTTTCTTGAAGTTGGTTTTGACAAATCGTATTTTATGCCAATGACATAGAATAGTATTGCTACAAGATGTTTTACTGAAATAGTTGGTTTTGCCTTTAAACCGGCGAATGCGTCTATACGCACAGTTTAATAGGAGAAGCCTTCGTCCAGCAGTGGACTATCATAGGCTGATGATGTGTGTGTGTGAATTGTAAGTAAATAAACATGATTACTCTAAATAGTCCGGCAAGCGAGTTACTCTAGCGTCCAGCGCGTCACGGTCCGATGACCATGAATAGTCAGGTTGTCACGCCCGCGGCCGCATCTGTTCAATGCCATCATTGCATGTCATGCACCAATGACAGATAATTGCTTGGGTGTTATAAACAATCCTTGTTGCATATTTCCCTATTTTATCTTTATAACGGAGCGGCCACGATGCTAAAAGTATCTGAACATACAAAGCCGTGATCAGGTGGCTCGCCTTTGGAACGATCTACCCCTAATATTGAGTCATATAGTTGATCCCTAATTTTATTATCTAAAGAGTAACTTAGATATATATTTTTGCGAGTTAGGAGACGCAGGCAGGTCGGTGTTGGGGCAAATCAACTTCCAGAGATCTACAGCATCCTTTAAAAAAGGGAGCTCAGTATTATCGGGTAGATTTAGAATTTTAAATATCAAATTGTGGGTACTATGTATGGGGGCACTTGCCTCCCTTGACACTGGATTTAGGTATGCCTAGGTGCTGTTTTAAGTATAAAATACTATCATATATAGGGCAATGCTCCCCCTCAACAAAATCCTGAATCCCGCCTGACAGTATTCATTGAGTAAGTATTTTGCATAACCATGTCACAAGTCACATAATACTCGAGCAAGTTCAAGGATTTATACAAGTCAAGGGAAATCACCTTTTATGTAAGACACGGTTTCTGAGAACCAGTTACACACTATTGTTGTTTTGCATAAAAACCGGAAATCTAAAGGAAACGTGCACAAATTGCTGAAATTGTACTTAAGAATATTTCCGTGCTTTTCAAAGGTATTTAGGAAGTAGAATGTCATGTTCGGAATTGTGTTGAAAATAAAGTAGAAAGAGTTTTTTTTTTTCGTTAGGATTCTTTTGACGGCTGTCAGTGTGTATTTTGTCCGTCTGTTTTCTTATCGCTGAATCCCTTTGTTGACTTCAACTTGTCACTACCCCAGAGTTGTGTTGTATAGTGACAAACCGTAGTAAAAAAATGCGTTGGGATTTTTTTGACGGTTGAAAGTTTTCACTATCTCGTTTTGTCATCTTTTAAATATAATAAAAAAAATTCTTCGGACATCTTACACAAATCGATCTAGTCCCACGGTAAGCTCAATTAAGGCTTGTGGTGTGGGTACTATATACCGACGATATATATTTATAATAAATATATACATATAGATACTTCTACCCTGGCAAAAAGGCTGAGCTCTGCCGCGTATGCAGTTAGAAGAATCCGACAGTTCACTGACGTGGAGACAGCTCGCCTAGTTTACTTTAGTTACTTTCACAGTATTATGTCTTATGGCATACTGGTTTGGGGCAAAGCAGCAGATTTGGACACCATCTTCATTCTTCAGAAGAGAGCTATTCGATCGATTTACAATATGAGCTCTCGCGACTCACTGAGAGAACGATTTAAGGAAATAGATATTCTCACAGTAGCTTCACAATACATACTGGATGTGATAATGTACACACATAAGAATATTAAATCCTTTAAAAAGCTTTCTGACATTCACAGCCGCAACACACGGAACAAGCATAAGTTATTGGTTACCAAGTTTCGTCTACAGAAAGTAAAAAAGTCGTTTGTTGGAAACTGTGTTACCTTTTTCAACAAAGTACCCTTAGAGGCATGGGAACTGCCCTATAATTCATTCAAAATGTACATCAAAAATGGTCTTCTCAAAAAGGGTTATTATAAAGTTGACGATTACTTGAATGACGAGGAACCATGGCCGTGTCTTCAGTCTCAAGAGCTGTCTTAGATTTACATGACATTGACTTGAATACATATTAGTTATGTATTTTGTAGACTTAGTTTATAAGACTGTTAGCTTAACAGCCTCTTTATTATTATTATTTTTTTTTTTTTGACGTTTGGAGAGCCTTTACACCTCCAAAATTATTAATTTTATTTATTATTCTTAGCATTTAATTTCTTTGACCGTGGAGACCTTTTACATCTCCACACTTAATATTTATTTCACCATGGAGCCCATTTATCTCCTTATACCTATAGCAAAATTTTGACTTATTGGATACATAATAATTATGTATTCTGTAGCACTAGTTCACAAGACTTTTAGTTTAACTGTCTTCTGACATGAAACATTTGTTTCATATACCTTTTTATTTACTTTTTATTGACATTTGGAGATTCTTTACACCTCCAAATCATTATTATTATTATTTATTAACTGACATTGGGGACACTTTACATCTCCAAAATTATGTATTATTGACATTAGAGAATAAACATCTCTAGTTTAATTTAATATTAGAGTTTATTTTACTGTGATGTCATATTTAAATAGGTATTGGCTGTTGTCTTTTAAATAATAAGAATAGTTGCTTTGTGATTGTCACTAAATTGTCACTAAATTGTTAATTTTCTATTTTATTATTATTGTTAAAATCATGACGATTAGAGACCTTTTACATCTCTAAATCTTAATATCTCTTTATTCTGACAACTAGAGGACCTTTACATCTCTAGTAGTATTAGATATAGATACTTAATAATGTTGCGAACTTGTACAATAATAATTATTTTTGTTTAATATTATGGTCCTTTATTTATTTCTGTCTTTATAAAAATGTCTATAATAATCTTTTTTTTTTTATGTAATACATTCTTTAATGCATGTTATTTTAATAAGATGTATTATTATACTGTTTTAAAAAAATAAATCGACCTGAGTTTCTTACTGGTTCTTCTCAGGAACGGCGTAGGGTTTGAACCAGTAGTAGATTTTTTTCTCTCATGTCAGACGATTCGAAAGTGCTTATTAATAAGCTTACTTGAATAAAGAATAGTTTGACTTTGACTTTGACTTGACTTTGACTTAAATAAATAGAACAGCCATTACCAAGGAACACCTATCACCCCTTTTGATAAATAAATACACAAATAACGTCCTCGCCGGGATTAGAACCCGGAATATCCAGCTTCGTAGGCAGGTTCACTACCGACTAGGTTACGGAGGGAGTCCATTTTTTTTTAAAATCGCCTACAGTATCATGGCTTAAGTCTTACAGTAACAGTCCGCTTCTAAAAAAACTTATTTTTTAAATAAAAAAACTTATTGAAATTCGATTTTCTTTAGCTCTCTTTATAGCGTAAAAAATATATCATTGAATAGAATAATATTTTTAGTACAGATGGTGCCTTTTTGCGCGCTTTTTGCAAGAAGTGGCTCATTTTACGACAGGAACAAAACTTCGGAGGGCCATCTGTACTAAAATAATATGTCGTATGAGACACGTGCAAAAAGGAAATTCATAACTCGTGTCGATTTAAAACACTCCCTATCGGTCGTGTTTTAAAACATCGCCACTCGTTTCGATTTCATATTTTTCGCACTTGTGTCGTAATGTACTATTTTAGTACAGATGGTGCCTTTTTTACGCGCTAGTGCGAGAAGTGGCTCATTTTACGACAGAAACAAAACTTCGGAGGGCAATCTGTACTAAAAACGTCGTATGAGACACGTGCAAAAAGGAAATTCATAACTCGTGTCGATTTAAAACACTTCCTTCGGTCGTATTTTAAAACCTCGGGTCTCTATTGGTTCCCATAAAGTTTGAAGTTCGATTTTTGAAGAGCATAACGTTGTATGTCCGAATTTTTTTTAGTCATATTGTCATAGGTCATAAAAATTAATACTATAAATCGGTGGTCAGTTTTATGTAGGTCATAATTATTGTTAGTCATAAAAGTCGATGCCCATAACTTTTGAAATCCATACAGCATAATTTCCAGAATGTTAAAAGCAATAACCTTCCTTATTATAATTGTTACAGCGTCTATATTCGCAAGTTATAGCTATATAACTTAGTTAGTAAGTAAACAGTAAGAGTATTATTTTAAAAGTCGGTCCTGGCGCTTCGCCGGCCGCTGCCGCGGCACGCTCGCTTCGCTCGCTCGGCTCGCGCGCTGTAAGGTCACAGTTCAACCTAACCCTCCTCCTCGCTTCGCTCGTCGTCGTCGTACCTATACTGACCTGCCTTAGAGTCGAGTAGGTAAGGAAGTTTCCTAAGTTGCATCATAGTCCATAAATTTCTTAATTTAAATTAAGGAAAGTTATAAATTTCGTATGTAACATTCAATTTTTTGGGTGAAATTCGGTTAGTTATTAAAACATGCGTATAAATATGCGTAGGAACCATTAGTAGGTTCAAATGTATCACTTAAAATATTTCTAAAAAATGATAGATAGACCTTTGAATGTTATAGTCAGCAATTTTATACCTTTTGTAATTAGAGTATGTAATGTTATAGGTTAGTAATGTTAGACCTATTAATCGTTATACTTAACAAAAATTATGACCATTGATGCTTATATCAGTAAATTATATGGATATCAATTTCTGACTAACGAAATTCGGATTAACAAATATATGGGAAAGAAAGGGATCCCTAAAACCTCGCTACTCGTTTCGAATTTCATATTTTTCGCACTTGAGTCGTAATGTAATAGCAAGACGCTAAGTAGGTATTATTTATCCCCTTTGCTCATACAGATACATTGATAAGACCAAAGGTGCACAAACAATACTTAGCGGCTTGCTAAGTTAAGAGACTATTATGTTATAAATAAGAGGTTAAATTTAATGTCAAAGTTCAGAGGACAAAATAAGATTAATTATTTTATCACAATTTTATATTCGATTATTAATCACCAAATAAATATTATTCCATTCTAATAGAGAATAGCAGATAAATGATACAATAGGGTAGATTGGGGAGTAAAAAGCACAGTGGATAAAAAAAATACAATTTTATTTTGACATAAAACTAGTCAATGTAATTGGTAAATTTTTCACAGCTCCGCTCCGCTCCGCGTCATTGGAGCCGCATTGTACCGAGGAAAAGTTTCATAAGTTGCGGAACTTCTATAGAGAATGTTCTCGGCAATTTGAATTTTACAAACAATGTAATCATGCAAAAACCGTTGTATATACATGCCTTTTAAGGTATATTTTATGCCTTGTTTACTCAATTGTGAAATACAAAATTCTTCATAAC
>JALPQI010003716.1:0-80421 GCA_025490895.1 Thaumatotibia leucotreta | reverse complement strand
CTAATTCCTGAGGTATACTGGAGCTCCATTTGTTGATACAGACTCGCCAATCTCGCCACCCTGACGATCACTAGTTTTCGACTGTATTGTAATGTGTTGTAGAAGTATAATGCGTTTCCGTAACGAATCGCATTATACTTCTACAACATCATGAGCAACGATCAAATTTTCTCAAACGATGACCCGACTCCCAGTCTACATAAACCTACCAGACGACATGTATCGGTACTTCCATAAAATTATGACTAATCATCATTGTATCTTAATGTTTCAGGAGCCGAGTCCGCGGATGCCCTCCCAGCCTTCACTCAAGACATGAACAACTTGCCATTATCAGAAAGTACACCAGTCGGCACAGTTGTGTACACGTTACAAGGGACGAACCCTAGTGGTGGGCAGGTAAGTTATACCACCTACCATTTTGTTTATAAACACAAATATTTTATTGTTTGAATAAATACAAGATAATATAAATAATGATAGTTATTATGGCGTGGCCACAACATTAGAATAGATATTCTTGTTTAGATACTAAAACCTTCTTGAATGACACTATCTATTAAAAAGCTGAATCGAAATTCGTTGCGTAGTTTTAAAGATTTAAGCATACATAGGGATTAGGGCTATAGGGACATAGAAAGTGACTTTGTTTTATACAAGTACTATGTAGTGATGATACGTTGTCACAAACAGGCATTAGGTATAATAATAGTATTTTTTTACATAATTAGTCCCTATAGAAGAAAACAGTACGAGTACATAGATCAATAAACATGAACGAGATTTTAATTAGCACCAAGCTCAGATTTTAGTAAGAAATATTAATTGGCTAAAATCAGATTCTGGCAGGGTCGCCATGTGGCATAAAATTTGGTGGAATTTCTGCAATATAATTTAATGCTATGCGTTTTTTCAGGTTAAATATAGTTTAGTGGGCACTGACAAGTTTTCAGTGGATCCCGTGTCAGGAGAAGTTACTCTAGTCCAACCTTTAGATAGAGAGGTAAGCAACCCAAGAATACTTCACTTATCTACATGATTGGTGACAGTAAATATATCGCGGCGAGATTTATTTACTGTCTTTTACGTTTTTAATATGGCCGTGTGGTGATAGCAGTAAGAATACATTTGTCACCACCCCAACTCCTGCGGGTGTCGTAAGAGTCGACTAAGGGATTGAAATGTAACTGACCATTATTTGATAAAAAATTGATGATGGGCGTGTTCATAGTGGACACGTTACTGCGATCGCCAATACTTTTGTGGACTTTTGGTATATCCCTCCCTTTTTTTCTTATAAACCTTTACGCAGTAGTAATATTTAGTGTGAAGGTATGCCGCAATTGTTTTATGAAAAGCGTTACATCTTACCCACATCTATAATCCAATACGCGATGCTACTAAAACTTATTAGGCTCATATTTTTTCAGAGAAACGATACCCTAAGGTTCCTCGTGTCTATAAAGAACGAGCACAATGAGGGACAGACTGAATCCGTTACTGTGATAGTATGGGACGAGAACGATAATCCGCCCGAGTTTAAAAATGTAAGTATTTCAAAGGACCATAAGTATTTCCAAAACCAACAGACATTGAGAGGTAATTAAACGTCTATAAATCTACTCATCCTTTATTTCATTCAATAGACACGTAATGTTTTTTTTAATTCATGACCAGATTAACCAGGGCCGCTACCGCGAACACGAAAGTTCGTAAATTTCGGGGATTTGTCTCTGTCATTCCAACGAAGGCATCATTAGAGTGACAGAGAAAAATCCCCGAAATTTGCGAACTTCGGTGTTCGCGGTAGCAGGCCAGTAATAAATTGTAGTGAAAGACTTAAAAAAAAAACATGGAAAATGGAGAAAAATGTTTTTTTGTTAAACATTTTCAGTCAGCCTCCGTAGCCTGGTTGGTAGTGATCCTGCCTACGAAGCTGGAGGTTCCGGGTTCGAATCCCGGCGAGGGCATTATTTGTGTATTTATTCATCACAAATATTTGTTCCTTGGTCTTGGCTGTCTATGTATTTAAGTATCTATGTATATGTATATATCTATTATATACAGGGTGGTCCAAACCTTGACGTCAAAAAATTTTTTTTAGGTTCCCTACGTCATGGGCTATCAGAATATACCCCATGTAAGTTAGCCGATTTTTTGTAGTTTTCGAGTTATGAATTTTTGAAAAATTTTTTTTTGAGAAATTCTGGAATGAAGAAATTTATTGATAAAAAAAAAACTATTGGGTTGTTTTAATATTTTCTTTTTGTAAACGTATTACATACTACAAATAAAGCATTTACTGACAAAAAAAAATAGCGTCCTCACTTTGATACAAGTAGGATAAAAAATACCAAATTCAAAATTTTACGTTAAAAATGCATCAAAGTAGGAATAATGTACGTAAATAAAACAAATAAAACATATTCCAAGGATTTTTAGTAATATAAAGACTGCCCTAGACCTTAAACCTTCGTAAAAGCCAAAAAAAAGTGATACTTAATAATGAGGATTTTTCGGAGTAGTCGGTCAAATAAATTTAAAAAAGCTTAAAATTTTAAAGTAGTAAAAAATGACTTGAATAACTAAACAAATTGAGTTTCCGTGGTATTTTCTGTCTTTGTTTATTGATAAGAACAACAAAATAGACGAAATTTCACTTAATTTTGAAATAAAAAATTTAGAAGTTTTTTTTAAGTTTATTTGACCGACTACTCCGAAAAATCCTCATTATTAAGTATCACTTTTTTTTTGCTTTTACGAAGGTTTAAGGTCTAGGGCAGCCTTTACAGTACCAAAAATCCTTGGGATATGTTTTATTTTTTTTATTTACGTATATTAATGTTATTTTGATGCGTTTTTAGCGTAAAATTTTGAATTTGGTATTTTTTATCCTACTTGTATCAAAGTGAGGACGCTAATTTTTTTGTCAGTAAATGCTTTATTTGTAGTAATACGTTTACAAAAACAAAATATAAAAAAACCCAATAGTTTTTTTTTTATCAACAAATTTCTTCATTCCATAATTTCTCAAAAAAATTTTTTCAAAAATTCATAACTCGGAAACTACAAAAAATCGGCTAACATACATGGGGTATATTCTGATAGCTCATGACGAGAGGAATCTAAAAAAAAATTTTTGACGTCAAGGTTTGGACCACCCTGTATATCGTCGCCTGGTACCCACATCACAAGCCTTAATTGAGCTTACCGTGGGACTAGGTCGATTTGTGTAACGATGTCCAAAAAATATTTATTTATTTTATATTTATTTTTATTTTCTATTTTTTTTTCATTTTCTCTAATGGCAATCAATGGGTACGCCAAGATGAAATGTACGCTCATGTGTAAAAAAAATTATCGTGCAGGCATTTTGCAGTAGATGACATTATAGTCTCAAAATGTGGTCAGAATTACACTTGTCAAGTTCGTCGGTATACTCATTTCCCTGTATACATATAACAGAAAAGGAATCAATGAAATGTAAATTTCCAGAGTCCCTACGAAGTGTACGTACCTGAAGACGAAGTTGTTGGGAAGACGGTGCTGCAGAACATCCTGGTTGAAGACCGGGATACGGTTGGTGACAATCTGGAGGTCGGCTGCTTACCCAACGAACAGGTACCTTCACCGAAATTTCTAGAATAGCAAGTCATAGCAGTTCAGCACTGCACTGATATCTTTAGAATGAGCATGCACGTAGTTTTTCACGTAGTAAAGGAGCTTTTTTCATCTTAAGGGACATCCAATTAGTCGAGCACTAAATTTAATAAAAACTCGGTTTTGGTGTTGATTTTATAAACTATAAGCGATATTACAATTTTAAACGCCAATCAAGCTTTAAATACTTAATCGCCGTGACGAACCTGACTGTAATTAAGGTTTTTTAATGTCACGCTAGTGCCCTTAAAAGTGAAATTGCTCGTTAACACGTTTGGCCACGTGTATGATGAAAAATTCTTCCTCCTAGAGCAATTGCGCTAACGTGATGAAAATAACCGTATTGCCACAGATTATCAAGCCCTTACTTATTACTATTTCAGTGGCCCGAAGCATGTGATATCTTCGAAGTGGTGGCCCTTCAATCATCAGCCAACTCATACTCGGGGGTTTTGGTGCTAAAGAAGCCTCTAGACTACAATGAGAAGCAGTTCTACCAGTTCCAGCTTTACGCTTCCGTAAGTATCAATTTGGTATTTTAAATTTATTTTTCTCAAACTTGCTACGCCGCTACGGAATGTTGATGTTACTTACTTTAAATTAAACCCGGAAATACTATGTATCCGGTGGCATATGCTAAGATGATATGTAAAGAGATTTCATGTATTTATTTCACACCTAGGACTGCAAACAAACTTTTGTTTTGAAACGTCAAATTGTGACACTATGTCTTAACATTCAGCCACAGAAAAAAAAAACTAATGTCTATACCACCAGGTAAAAGGATAAGGATGGCAAGTTTGAGAAAGGCACTATACAAATCTCGGCGAGAAACAGGGTTACAGGCCGCGTATTCCTATCTGGCCTCAGTTCCTTCGGCCAGATATATCTACTTGGCCTGTAACCCTTCGTTTCCCGTCCTCTATAGTAATGTACTAGTAATACACGTAGAGTACGTTGCACGTAAAACCGCCTTGGCCGATAGGGTGGAAAGTAGGGATCGCGTACCGGAAGGCACTGCATGGGTAAACCGATGACCCCACAAAGTAGACTGATCAGGTGACCAGGTGGTGAAGGTCACAGGAGTCCGCTGGATGCGGATGGCGCAGGACCCTGGCAAACTTTGGGGGAGGCCTGTGTCCAGAAGTGAACGTACATATATTATTTCGGCCGATATGATGACGATAAACATGTATTCTCTGGCTGGTCTATTTAGTGGGTCCACGGAAAGATCGGTTATGAAATTCAGAACCCTGCGCCTTATACTGTTAAAAGTAAGGTTGTTATTTCTTATGCTATTTGAATTGAATAGAGCTGTTCTTTCCATGGACACTTCATTTAATTAGCATTTCTCAAAAAGTTTAAACACGATTTAAAAAAATCGTTACATGGCTGTTTAAGTTTCCTTTTTGATTATAATTTTTATATGTCTGCTAAAACGAGAGTATTTAGCCCCTATGTATGTTTATGAGTTTTTACTTACATTGCTCAACAACATTCGGTCCGTCCCAAGGATCCTCTTTTACGAGCACTTTGATATGAACTTCTAGACTGTCGCATGATATGTATCTACTCCTTCCAGGACGGAGTCCTCAACTCGACAGCACCAGTGGAAGTTAAGGTGGAAGACGTCCAGAACTCCCCCCCAGTGTTCAGTGGGGCCCTCAGCGGCTCCCTGGCCGAGGATGCCCCCGTGGGGACCCTGGCGCTGGTGGTGCGCGCCAGGGATGCTGACCGGGTGCAGCCCAGGGAAGTGTTCTTGGAGTTGCTTACCAGTAAGTGTCCTTTTGTGATAAAATTCTCAATAATGTAGGGAGTTCACTGGACTCAGTCCAGCCTTTCTACTCAAATGTCCGTCCAAATTGGCTGGTCTCTCCAGCAATTACGTGCACCAGCTCGTCTGTCAGCGTTAAATCATCCCCTAAAATGTGTTGTATAGAAAGTGTGTGTGTTGATTTGCTTGTCAAGTGTGGTAGACGCAAGCCGCCTATAGTGTACTAGTAGTATCCTCCAGTCATCAGTGGGGCCCTCAGCGGCTCCCTGGCCGAGGATGCCCCCGTGGGGACCCTGGCGCTGGTGGTGCGCGCCAGGGATGCTGACCGGGTGCAGCCCAGGGAAGTGTTCTTGGAGTTGCTTACCAGTAAGTGTCCTTTTGTGATAAAATTGTTCAGTGGGGCTCTCAGCGGCTCCCTGGCCGAGGATGCCCCCGTGGGGACCCTGGCGCGGGTGGTGCGCGCCAGGGATGCTGACCGGGTGCAGCCCAGGGAAGTGTTCTTGGAGTTACTTACCAGTAAGCGTCCTTTTGTGATAAAATCCTCAGTAATGTAGGGAGTCCAGCCTTTTTACTCAAATGTCCGGCCAAATTGGCTGGTCTATTCAGCAATTACGTGCACCAGCTCGTTTGTCAGCGTTAACTCATCCCCTAAAATGTGTTGTATAGAAAGTGTGTGTGTGTTGATTTGCTTGTCAAGTGTGGTAGACGCAAGCCGCCTTTAGTGTACTAGCGGTATCCTCTAGTGTTCAGTGGGGCTCTCAGCGGCTCCCTGGCCGAGGATGCCCCCGTGGGGACCCTGGCGCTGGTGGTGCGCGCCAGGGATGCTGACCGGGTGCAGCCCAGGGAAGTGTTCTTGGAGTTACTTACCAGTAAGTGTCCTTTTGTGATAAAATTGTTCAGTGGGGCCCTCAGCGGCTCCCTGGCCGAGGATGCCCCCGTGGGGACCCTGGCGCTGGTGGTGCGCGCCAGGGATGCTGACCGGGTGCAGCCCAGGGAAGTGTTCTTGGAGTTACTTACCAGTAAGTGTCCTTTTGTGATAAAATTGTTCAGGGGGGCTCTCAGCGGCTCCCTGGCCGAGGATGCCCCCGTGGGGACCCTGGCGCTGGTGGTGCGCGCCAGGGATGCTGACCGGGTGCAGCCCAGGGAAGTGTTCTTAGAGTTACTTACCAGTAAGTGTCCTTTTGTGATATAATTGTTCAGTGGGGCTCTCAGCGGCTCCCTGGCCGAGGATGCCCCCGTGGGGACCCTGGCGCTGGTGGTGCGCGCCAGGGATGCTGACCGGGTGCAGCCCAGGGAAGTGTTCTTGGAGTTGCTTACCAGTAAGTGTCCTTTTGTGATAAAATCCTCAATAATGTAGGGAGTCCAGCCTCAGTGGGGCCCTCAGCGGCTCCCTGGCCGAGGATGCCCCCGTGGGGACCCTGGCGCTGGTGGTGCGCGCCAGGGATGCTGACCGGGTGCAGCCCAGGGAAGGGTTCTTGGAGTTACTTACCAGTAAGTGTCCTTTTGTGATAAAATTGTTCAGTGGGGCTCTCAGCGGCTCCCTGGCCGAGGATGCCCCCGTGGGGACCCTGGCGCTGGTGGTGCGCGCCAGGGATGCTGACCGGGTGCAGCCCAGGGAAGTGTTCTTAGAGTTACTTACCAGTAAGTGTCCTTTTGTGATATAATTGTTCAGTGGGGCTCTCAGCGGCTCCCTGGCCGAGGATGCCCCCGTGGGGACCCTGGCGCTGGTGGTGCGCGCCAGGGATGCTGACCGGGTGCAGCCCAGGGAAGTGTTCTTGGAGTTGCTTACCAGTAAGTGTCCTTTTGTGATAAAATCCTCAATAATGTAGGGAGTCCAGCCTCAGTGGGGCCCTCAGCGGCTCCCTGGCCGAGGATGCCCCCGTGGGGACCCTGGCGCTGGTGGTGCGCGCCAGGGATGCTGACCGGGTGCAGCCCAGGGAAGTGTTCTTGGAGTTACTTACCAGTAAGTGTCCTTTTGTGATAACATCCTCAATAATGTAGGGAGTCCAGCCTTTCTACTCAAATGTCCGGCCAAATTGGCTGGTCTATTCAGCAATTATGTGCACCATATCGTCTGTCAGCATTAAATGGGTTGTATACAGGGTGGTTCAAACAGAATATACCCCATGTATGTTAGCCGATTTTTTGTAGTTTTCGAGTTATGAATTTTTGAAAATTTTTTTTTTGAGAAATTCTGGAATGAAGAAAAATATTGATAAAAAAAAACTATTGGGTCTTTTAAATATTTTCTTTCTGTGAAAGTATTACTACAAATAAAGCATTTACTGACAAAAAAAATTGCGTCCTCACTTTGATACAAGTAGGAAAAATCCTCATTATTAAGTATCACTTTTTTTTGGCTTTTACGAAGGTTTAAGGTCTAGGGCAGTCTTTACATTACCAAAAATCCTTGGGATATGTTTTATTTTTTTTATTTAAGTACATTAATGCTATTTTGATGCATTTTTAACGTAAAATTTTGAATTTTGTTTTTTTTATCCTACTTGTATCAAAGTGAGGACGCAAATTTTTTTGTCAGTAAATGCTTTATTTGTAGTAATACTTTCACAAAAAGAAAATATTAAAAAAACCCAATAGTTTTTTTTTATCAATATTTTTCTTCATTCCAGAATTTCTCAAAAAAAAAAATTTCAAAAATTCATAACTCGAAAACTACAAAAAATCGGCTAACATACATGGGGTATATTCTGATAGCATATGACGTGAGGAATCTAAAAAAAATTTTTTGACGTCAAGGTTTGGACCACCCTGTATAATGTTTCATAGTAATCTGATGGATATGTTGATTTGCTTCTCAAGTGTGGCAGACACAACCTGCCTTAAGCAGGCGCGGATCCAGGACTTCGTTGAGGGGGGGGCACTGCCCTATGATATGATAGTATTTTACACTTCAAACACCACCTAGCCATACATAAGTCCAGCGTGAGGGGGGGGGGGGAGCAAGTGCCCCCATTGCCCCCCCTGGATCCGCGCCTGGCCTTAAGTGTAATTGTAATAGTAGTATCCCTCCAGTGTTCAGTGGGACTATCAGGGGTTCTCAGCGGTAGGGACCCTTACGTGAAATTCCTCTTTTGTGGTGGCAATATGAGCATTAAAAAACATAATAGTATAATTATCTCTATGTTTACCATGCGCCCGGATAAAGCCGGATTAAGCTAGGCTGTTTAATTGCGTCATCACATCATCAGCTTATCTCAGTCCACTGCTGGACGTAGGCCACTCCTATTAACTATGTGCATACTTGTATAGACGCATTAGAAGGTAGATGCACTATGATGACGCTGCTGCCAATCATCAATCTTCTATCAAAGAGTGGTAAGTGACACGTACTTCAATCCCTTAGTCGGCTCTTACGACACCCGCAAGAAAAGTTAGGGTGGTGACAAATATATTCTTCCTGCCGTCACCACACGGCATAATTTAGTGTTCAGCCAAAATATACGATGTCAAGCTTTTTACATTTCGCAAACATGCGAACGCCTGCGACCATAATAACATGGACGTCTAACGCCAGCTCAAAAATGCCCCCAAAAACAATTGTTCAATTGTGCCAAGGTGGGCAGGACATAACGCTTTTCTTAACACCGCGCATATGTCGACGCAACATCTTTGACAAATGCTTATAGAATATAGCCACTCAAAACTTTGATGGACCAATCACAACTATTTTTTAATGGCGTTTACTATTTTTTTTTAAGTTTTTATAGGTTGACATTGAAATTCATTACCGTGACGCATTGAAGAGGGGGTGACACTTGTCAACTAAAATTCAGGACCGTTTTTGAAAGGCAATTTAATATGGTGTGCGGCTTCCATGTTTTATTTGTTCGTAGGCGAACGCCGATAATGACCGAGCGCAGGCGAATATGGTATAGACGAGTAAAATATTGTATGATAATCGTATTGAAATGTTGACTCTCAATACTTGTATCATTAATAAATGATTTCCTGCTATATCTAGAAAGAAAATGAAAATGTAGTTTTATCCTGTTAGATCACATTGCTATCTTATCTGAGGCAATTAACCTTTCAACTTAGAGAAACTTATTTACCTTATTGAGGTTAGGCATTAGCATGAAAGTAGGCAATGTGATAAGTTCTCGAGGCGCCTAGATAACTTGTCTTAAGGAATTTCATCGTTGTACATGTACAGTCAGGTACAAAAATAACCGAACCAATCCGCTCATAAATAGGTCGATGGCAAAAAGATTGTACTAAGTAAGATCTTTAATGAAAACAAAACTTTACGTCACATTTTTGTGTTACAAAGTTACCCGTATAGTTTGTATGCATATCTTTCGTAACACAATGGGAAAAGCCCTTCACTATACACAATTTTTTGTCGAACCAAATACGAATATGGTTCCATTCTATTCTAAACACCTATTCTATTGAAAATGAAGACCTATACAGATGTAGTGCAAAATCCTTTCTCTTCTGCTTTTCATGGACCGAATTAATCTCCCTGTCTCAATTAGCTTCAGTGCAATATATACTGAAGTTCATTGTGACAGCAATATGAATTCGGATGTTCCGTGAAAAGCCGAAGAGAAAGGATTTTGCACTACATCTGTATAGGTCTTCATTTTCACCATGATCTCTTAATGAGATTCAGTTTTTTTTTTTTTTTTTTTTTTTTATTGAAAAACAATTGAACACTTACATGATATCTTAAACAATATTTTCGCCAAACTGCGAAACAGTTTGTTGGCGATGCGCTCACTATTCTTATAATGTAAACAAAGTAAACATGCTTATTAGACAGAAATGATAGCGGTGGATACCGGCGATCAGGATTACTCACATCCAACTCCAAACAGCCATGCGCTCAACATTACGCTCAACCGGCCGATTGTGAGCCCTATCGTGTTGCGACAGGGCTCACAGTCGCCCAGCTGACTGTACATTAGGTTTAGGTAGTTTCGTTATTTTCTAGCAATATCTTTTTAAATTTCGATTTCAAACTACCTATACTCAACTTTGGTGTATCAAGCAAAAGAGGGTATTCATTATAAATTTTGGGAATCCAATATTCTTTTGTTCTTCGCCCATAATAGTTTTTAACTTTCGGTTGCAACAGTTTTTTACATTTTGTGGACCTAGTGACACGTTTACTTGACCTTAGTTTTTTATAACAATCGGAGTAATATGTGTGTAAAACATTTAAGTATAAAACTTTAGAATGTACGGGGAGAATCTTACAAGTTGAAAATAGTGTATTGTAATTATGTTTGTGCCTTTTCCTAATTTTATACGTGACCAAATTCTTAATTAACCTTAACTGGAGTTGCTTTATTCGATCCAAGTAGGTTTTAAAGGTGAGTCCATAACAAGGCAGTCCATAGCTGATTAATGCGTCAGCTAGTGCATGGTAAACAATGCGCAGTGTGCGTTTATTAACTGCTCGATTCAAGTGGTAGAACTGCCCTAAAATACATCTAAGCCTATTGCAAACTTGATCAATATGATTTTTCCAATTAAAGTGTTTATCGATTAACAATCCTAGATACTTAAATTCGTCAACTACGTCTATACTATTACAATTGCAAATGGTTTTATTCGTATGTAAACATCCGTATGAGTGTCCAATGACCTTGATATTACTCGCTAATACTTTTTTTGCTGTTCTGTTATACGGTGAGAAAATATGCATACACTTAGTTTTACCAGTATTCAGTATGATTCCATTATCATGGGCCCACTTGGTAACATTTTCGAAATCGCACTGCACCTTGTTTACCATGTCCATGATCTCCTCGCCAGCGAACAGGAGGCACATGTCATCCGCGTACATAAAGACTTCGCAGTTTTTGACTACATTCGACACGCTGTTTACGTGCATGATGTAGCCGACTGGGCCGTACACCGATCCGGTCGGCACCCCGAGTGTGACGCGCGCCTCGGATCCCGACGCACCGTTAATATATGTGCGCAAGGTGCGGTTGTTAAGGTATTCGCGGAACCACTGGTTCGTGGGGCCGCTGATGCCGCACTCGTCCATCGCCTGCAACAGCTTCTCATGATCCAGCGTGTCGAATGCTTTTTTGTAGTCAATGAACAGAGCAAGTACCTGCTGTCCGCCGTCGAGGCTTTTGTTGATATAGTTCGAGAACTGGGTCAAGGCCGTGGCAGTGCTGCGTCCCCTCCTGAAACCGTGCTGCGACTGAGATATAATATTGTAATTTTCTAAGAAAGCGCTTACTTGACCTATCACAGCCTTTTCTACAATTTTATTTATTACTGATAATATAGCTATCGGTCTATAGTTTGTATAGTTTAAGTGGCAGCCCTGCTTAAATATCGGTCTTATAAAAGATTTTTTTAGTTGATTCGGATATAAACCGGTTTTCAGACACATATTAATAAATTTGGCCAAGATTACACTTAGGTCTTTTTTAACGTATTTAATATCCTGTGCTCTAATTTTGTCAATACCGGGTGCTTTATCATTACTTAATTTTTCAATAATTTTTTCGATGTCACACGGACCCACTTTCCTAAATCTAAAAGATACATAACACGGGTCCACGTACGTATTTCTGTCCAAAAATTTATAGTCGCAGTGATGCTTAATATTTTCAATTTCCTGTGTAAAAGTACTTGAAAAATTATCACATATATTCTGTACATTGTCTGTTTTCCCCAAGTATTTCATTATTGTACTGTCTACGTTACCCTTAACCCGGCCTAACCACATGTTAATTTTGCCCCATATTTTTCGAAAGTCACCCTCACATTTTTGGATTTCATTTTGTCTAAACTTATTCTTAGCAATGTCTATAATTTTGTTAACCTTATTTCGGAACCGTGTATATTCTAACCTCAAGGTCATGCTACTAGGATTATTCTTCCATGCTCTAAATAATTTATCTCTGTGCTCAATCATGCCCTCGATTTTTTTATTTACCCAAGGTTGCGTTTCCCTTTTGGTTTTCTGACCGGTAATAATTAGTGACTCATTATAGACATTACTAAAAACAGTACATAGTTTTTCATACATAACCAGTGGACATTCTATCGATAGCAGTTCAGACCAATCAATTAAATTCAAACCATTCATTACTTTACGATTACATAATACAGATCGCGTCGCCGGTCCGTTATTGCTTTCGCACGCGCCGATGTCCAGCCGTACGCCTATCAAGTGATGGTCGAAGAGTTTGCAAGTCAGCATATGGGCGGCGAGGCGCGATGTACCATGCCGGCGCCGGCGCACCCACGCGTGGTCGATGCACGACGACTGGAGCTGTCCGTCCACTATTGCCTCTCGCGTTATCTCCCCAGCTGGTATAGCGCATTGTAAGCCGTGTTCACACAACATCGTTTTATACTGTGAAGTGGCGGTGGTCATCTTGTCGCTTAACATATCTAGATTCATATCGCCAATTAAAACTATATCATCATTTGGGGGAATTTGGTTAAGTAGGTAGCTGATTTCTTCCGCAAATCTAAGTTTATTTAATCTAGGTGGCCTATATATAGAAAAAATATGTGTGATTTTGCCTTCAGTCTTCAATTTCCCGTGTAACATCTCCGAAGCCGTAGTATCCCTGACATCAGCAGAAAAGTCAAGTCTGTCCTTCGCATATATCAGCACCCCTCCTCCCCTATTAGTTTTTCTAGTATTGGAATATAAAGCATATCCAGGTATGGCATAAAAAGATAGGTCCTCCTCCTTGATATTAATTTCAGACAATATTATTAGGTCTATTTTTCCATCACATTGTTGTAACATTACAAGTAGCTCTCCGAACTGTTTCCTTAGTGACCTAATATTTAGGTGTACTATGTCTATCTCTTCTTTCTTATTTTTAATATAAGTACTCCATTTAGCCGTGTTATCAAATCTATCGTATTCAATGTCTTCCTCTAAGATATCGAATGCAGTATTCATTAAGATATTTATGTATTTACTTTACTTAAATAAGAAACGAGTAGTATGTATGCGCCCTAATAGAATAACCGCTTATCGCGGCGCGCAGGTACCTGTGTTGTTTACTCCGCGTTGTCGTTATCAATAAGAGATTTAATATCCTGTTCGTTTCTTATTTTATAAATTTTATCCTCTATCTCACTTTTCTTAACTAATATGCTAGATTTGTGAAACCAGACGAAACTATACGTAGGTTTTAACTGGCTCCTAGCAGACCAAAATAATTGGCGCTTGGACTTCGTCATATCTTCATTTATATAGATCCTTTTTTCATTACTGTTTCCAAATACTGCATTATTTGTCAGGCGCGTCTTACGCTTATTGAGCCATTCATCCCGGGCGGTCTTAGTTCGCATAGCAACAGCGATGGGCCGCGCGCGGCGGGACTGGTTATTGCCGGACTCTGCGTCTACCTTCTTTTTTGAGATACCGACCCTGCGTACATGCTCAATATCGTCAATTTTGAGGTCTAATTTTTGTGCAATGGTTGCTACGACATCCTTTAAGTTTTCATTATCAGTTTCGTCTACGCAAGCCAGCTCAACCACCTTCTCCTTCTCTTTTTGCTCAAGGACATCTAGTCGTTCCTCCAGCGAAGCGTTACACTTTTCTAAATACACATTCTTACTCTCTAATGCCGATATCTTGCTTTCCGCCTTCTCTTTAAACTCTGCCAGCTGATTGTACCGTTCAGCATACAAATCTACCCGTTCTGCCATTTCTTGCAGCTTAGTTTCAATCTTAAACACCACTTCTAGTTTTTCGTTCACCTCCTTTAACAGGTTCTCGACAGTGAGGCTGCTAGGGTCCAATGAGATTTTCCGAGTGGCTGGAGAACCTTTCTTCCCACAGTTCTCACATATTTCACCTGGACTCCACTTCCTTGCACATTTTTTATGGTAAACTCCGTCACATCCACCTCTACATTTTACAGTATCGGCCTTTGCCACAGAAATAAACTGTTTACATTCTTTACACTGCACCATTTTTGCATTCATCCACGATAAATCGTAAACAAAAACCCACAAGCGATTAACACGTTCACACTCTGAGCGCTCGGAGCTAGACTGAACTGTTTAGGTTCTGCTTGTCAATTTAGACAGTTATTCTATGCAATATTGTATTAATGTGGAAGTCTGATGACAATGAATATAATGATATCAAAATAAAATATATTTATTATAAATATTAGATGTCATATACCAAAGAAAAACGACCAAGATCACCTATGTCCGAGGCGCCAAAGGCGCCTAGCCTTGTAAGGGATTGCATATACCCGAGAAATTTGACCGGTGGTTGCTAAGACTGAGTGGCCGAGGGGTACAGGCATCAGCCGCGAAAGCTGAGTACGTGGGTTCGATCCCCACCTCGGACATAGGTGATCTTGGTCGTTTTTCTTTGGTATATGACATCTAATATTTATAATTTATATAGTATTAAGTAGTGTGACTACTGGAGAAAAATTAAAAGTACAAATCAAAATGATTTGAACTTTCGCAATATGTTTAAAATATATTTGTCAGGTAAATCCCTCTGTCCATCAGACAAGCTCAAAGCAAAATTTCATTTAAAAATATGTTGCGTAAGCATTTGTTCGAAAATATTCGCGACTAAGTGCTGTGTCTTGTCTCGCACCAGGTACAGATATATATATATATATATATATATATATATATATATATATATATATATATTATGTATATGTATGTATGTAAATATGTCTATGTTATATAATATGTATTTAAATTTTGTATTTGTGTAAGTACAAGTATTTTATTTATATAAAATAATAATTGACTTGATTAAAGAATCAATATCACTAAAGTTTAAATCCTGCACCAAACCAAAGCTTTCTGTTTAGCCCAATGGTTGACTGGTAGAGAATGCCTTAAGGCGTTAAGTTCGCCATTTGTACTCTTTTATATTGTGCAATAAAGTTTAAATAAATAAATAATAAATAAATAAATGTTAGCTGTCCCTTACCTTATATGCCTGGGGAAAAGTATAGTGATAATTTTTATCTGACGGATATTCTAATCCAGAGATTGTGAAGCAGCCTAAACCTATACCTATTATTCGTCTTCACAGATCCATTGGACTACTTTTTGCTGGACAGTGCTTCGGGCAACCTGACAACAGCTAAACCGTTAGACAGAGAAGCACTGGCCGATCCATCGTCGCCTCTCAATCTTACAATTAGGGTAAGTGTCCCACACGTACTAAGAAATTCGACAATTCCTTCATATGCCGGGCTATTAAAAAGTGGAGTTCTTTACCGGCACATGTGTTTCCGCATACCTATAAGTTGATACCCTTTAAACGAAGCGTGAAGCATCGAGCGGGCTAGCAAGGCGGTGGCAACTGACAGGTTACTGCTTGTTTCCTGTTCGTTGCCGCCGCGATATGGGCTCTACTTTTCACTTACGATCAGGTGGAGTGGATGGAGCCACTTTGTTGTGCCAACTATGTATTTTAATTTTTGTTCCATAAAAACAATGCAATTATTATGTTGAATTGACCTTCGCATTTTTGATTTCTTAATTAATTGAACCGATTGTATACACCACGAACATATTATTATAGAACAAATAACTTGATAAGGCCTAACTTTTGACCATTATGTTACCTTTGACGTATACTTACTACCAAATTTGTAAAAAAATATACATTGTAACGCGCAAGAGAAAATCTAAATAGAAATGCATGTACATATGTACTCGTAGTTTTATCTTAACTTTTACGTATACTTACTATCAAACTTGTAAAAAAAACTTTGTAACGAGTAAGAGTGAATCAAAAAAGAAAAGCATGTATCTATATAACATTATATAGTTTTATCTCATAAAAAACTTCACTGTGTTACCTTATTTTGAGAACGGGTAACGAAGTACCAAAAATTATTTAGGGTCTTTGGCATTAGAACTTTAATTCTTCATATTCTTTCCACAGGCTTCAGAAATAGTAAACGGGTCACCGCTCGTCTCTCCTCTAACATCTTCCATCGCGACCGCCACGATCACGATACGGGACGTTAACGACGAACCGCCACGATTTTCCAAACCTGAATACAGGGTGGCGGTACCTGAGAGTCTACCTGTGGGCACTCCTTTGCCTAATCTGGATATGGTTGTGACTGACAGAGATGTGGTAAGTGTAGCATATAATTTTTTACTCAAACTTGCAATGAAATTTTGGTATTACATACATCAAATTGGACCAGGAAGTACCATGTCGCTTGTTCAATGACTGAACTTGGTATTTCATAACTACTTAGCAGTCCTAGTAACGGAAGTGACCTGCTTTATAAAGTAAAATACCGGAAGTAACTTGCAAAGTGACAGAACATAGTATTTAACTATATGGCATTTTACCATTAAAAACAAGTCAATGTCACCGGGTGATAAAATACCTCAAACAGGTTTAAAAAAATGACGTGGAAGTTGTTATTCGTTTTAATTAATTTTGTAGATTCGTTTTGTCCTTTGTTTATTTGTATATGTGAATATTACTTCAGGGTCACTACCGATTAGGCTACGGAGACTGACAAACATGGCTGACATTGTAAACTAAACAATTATTTTCTTGCTTCACAGGGCCTAAACTCCGTATTCACCCTGCACCTCTCCGATGAGATGGGAGCCTTTATAGTGGAACCCGCGAACGCTACCGGCAGCGCATCAGTCACGCTTCGATTGAACTCTAGTTTAGACTACGAGGATCCTAACCAGAGGAAGTTTATCTTGGAGGTGAGTTTTAAATTATTTAGCCTTCAAGAATTTGAAAGATAGGAGCCTTTATAGAACCTGCCAAAGCTACCGGTAGTCAGCCTTCAGTCACCCTTCGACTGAACTCTAGCTTAGACTAAGAGAAATACAAGAATCCTAAAAAGATGAAGAATTAGGGTGAACTACTGAGCCATCAAGTATATGAAGAGCTGGGAGCCTTTATAGTGGAACCCGCAAATGCTACTTACCGACAGCGCGTCAGTTACCCTTTGACTGAAGCTTAGATTATGAGGATCCTAACCAGAGGCAGTTTATCTGGAAGGTGAGTTTCAAACTTTATGGTTCCTTACTTGGGAACTGAAGATATGAAACAATTCTAATCAATTAGGCTTCAACTCTAATGATTTAGGTGCCTTTACAGTGGAATCTCTCGAATCAACCACCACAAATTTGATCCATTTCCCGGTTTGATATAAACTGAGGTAACATTTTGTATACGTATGTAAGTCAGTACAGTAAAATGACATTATAAAGTTGGTATGACTATGGAGTCAGAAGATGTCAGGAACTTTAGAACGAAATGACGTCAACCATATCAAGTATGGGTTCGAGATGAAATTACTTAAGAAAGAGTCGGCGATGAAATGTAATTTTTACTTATTTTGTAGGTGATCGCCGAAGAGTCACACACCAACCCCCATCTCTCATCCAAAGCCAGCGTGATAGTAACCGTGACAGATGTCAACGACAACGCCCCGACCTTCGCCGACGACGCATACTCTGCGTCTGTGCTCGAGAACGCACCAGGGGGTGCCTTGGTGGCTATTGTGAAGGCTACCGACAGAGATACTGGCAGGTAAGAGCCAAAGAAGATTTACCCCCTTATTCATAAACGTTTGATAA
Source organism: Thaumatotibia leucotreta (assembly GCA_025490895.1). Lineage (NCBI taxonomy): Eukaryota > Metazoa > Arthropoda > Insecta > Lepidoptera > Tortricidae > Thaumatotibia > Thaumatotibia leucotreta. Next base: position 62,405 of record JALPQI010003716.1, on the reverse strand, counting down.
CTTAACAAGCCGCTAATAATTATTGTTTGTCCCTTTCGGTCTTAACAATTTGTCCATAAGAGCAAAAGGGACAAACAATTATTAGCGGCTTGTTAAATTAACAAACGTTTATGAATAAGGGGGTTAGAAGATAGTTGAGACTCTTTTCCTCACTTTTCTAAACACCTATTACGTAATGCCCTGATTCTGAAAAATAGGCACAAGAAAACTAAATTTATATAGCCATTACAAGAAAACATTTAATTTTATTCCTAGTAGGAAGGGAAAGATGATGTTGATGAACTTTATTCCTTAGACGTTTGTTTGGAAATGCTTAGATATTTCATAAGACTGTTTGAGCGGCGCGGCTGATGTCTAAACCACTCGGCCACTTAGCGGACACCGGTCGATTTCCTCGGGTATATGAATATTTGTTTTAAGTCTAGGCGCTTGACCATAGTCTAAGGGACAAGAAATACGTGCTAGCCGTCTTGCGTGAGCTTCGAACAGAAGGCAGACTCTAACATTTTTCGTGAAAAAAAAAACAATATAAACAAAATATAATATATTTAAGAATCAATATCAGTCAGCCTCTGTAGCCTAGTTGGTAGTGACCCTGCCTACGAAGCTGGAGGTTCCGGGTTCGAATCCCGGCGAGGGCATTCTTTGTGTATTTATTTATCACAAAGTTTGTTCCTTGGTCATGGCTGTGTATGTATCTAAGTATCTATACGTATCTATCTATTATATATATCGTCGCCTGGTACCCACAACACAAGCCTTAATTGAGCTTACCGTGGGACTAGGTTGATTTGTGTAAGATGTCCCAAGCTATTTATTTATTTATTTATTTATTAATATCACAAAAGTTTAGATCCTGCACCAAACCAAAGCTTTCTGCTTAGCCCAATGGTTGACTGGTAGAGAATACCTTAAGGCAAAGTTTGCCATTTGTACTCTTTTATATTGTGCAATAAAGTTTAAATAAATAAATAAAATATTTATATTACATTTTTTGATATTGTATTTTTGTTCTTCAGATTCGGAACCAATGGAATAATCTACCAGCTATCAGGCAATGGCGCTGAGCTATTCAGGGTTGACAACCGCAGTGGTGCCATCACAGTGGCACCCTGTGTCAACCCTGGCACTCCACCTTGCTTGGATTATGAGACCAGACGGGACTACTTCTTACAATACAAGGTAATTCATAATTAGTAATCTACTAGCTAAATATAGGACCAATGGTGATTGATACATTTGTCGCTACCCAACTTTTCCCGTGGGTGTCGTAAGAGTTGACTATGACTAACAGATTGATGTATCACTGACCAATCTTTGATAGAAGATTAATGATGGGCAGCAGTGTCATCATAGTGAACACATTACTGCGATCGCTAATCCGTTTGCCCGGCGTGGTGATTATAGGCATTTACTTCCTAATACGCATAGTTAACAATAGAGTCCTACGTCCAGCGGTGGACTGAGATAGGCTAATGATGTGAAGTGAGATTACCTTACGTTGTCGATTCCCTATGTTTATTTTAAAACATTATTTCTGACTGTATATTTCTTCAGGCTATAGACGACGACGGGGCTGGTCAAACAACAGTGGTACCTCTTCAGATCTCCCTGCTAGATGCGAACGACAACCCGCCAGTATTCACCACGGCCGTCTACAGGGCGTCTATAGACGAAGACGCGGTTAAATTCGAGCCGGATCTGCAGGTACATACACTAGAAAGAAAGAAAGAAAGAAAAAACGTTTATTCGAGACGGTACAATACAAACAAAACAGTAAACACGAAATTTTGTCTCGAAATGGCCAAAACTCAGCATTTTGCCAGCAGAGCCAGCGCTGGTCTTCCGCTTTGGCTATTTGAGCTTGTCACTTACAACAAAAAAAAATACCAATACATGTATACACAAATTACAAATTTATACACAAGAACTTAAAAATAAATAAAACATAAAACTAAAACATAAGACAAGCGGCTGAGCTTGTAACGCCCGACTATACCACCAGTGTGTACAGGGCCCTGACAACCAAACGACACGGCCAATGCACGGCGACGAAACAAAACGCCACACGGGCACGCCATATTGTTAGGTCACAGTGAGTGACAGTGTGTCAGTAATCAGTATTACATAATATGGAATTGGGAATTTACAGTACACTAGTAGTCTAGACTAGCTGCAAACGACAGTAGTACCCCTGTAGATGTCGCTGCTGGACGCGTATAACCTGCCAGTGTTCACTACAGCCGTCTACAGGGCGTCTATAGACGAAGACGCGGTTAAATTCGAGCCGGATCTACAGGTACATACACTAGTAGTCTAGACTAGCTGCAGACGACAGTAGTACCCCTGTAGATGTCGCTGCTGGGTGCGAACAATACCAGTGCTTACCACGGCCATCTACAGGGCGTCTATAGACGAAGACGCGGTTAAATTCGAGCCAGATCTGCAGGTATACACTAGTAGTCTAGACTAGCTGGAGACGACAGTAGTACCCCTGTAGATGTCGGTGCTGGGTGCGAACAACACCAGTGTTCACTACAGCCGTCTACAGGGCGTCTATCGACGAAGACGCGGTTAAATTCGAGCCGGATCTGCAGGTACATACACTAGTAATCTAGACTAGCTGTAGACGAACTGAATTAGCTATTTATAATACAAGTGTTGAGAGTGGGGTTTTTCTACACGAGTCCGGTGACCTTGAAATACGAAAATCAACTCTATTATTTTAAACCAATAAAAGAAAAAGCCTACAATTCAACACAAATATCATACATAATTTCGCAATGCGTGGAAAAAGATAATCTAATCTGCGAAGTAAAGTATTATGAAAATTAATTCCCGCACGGGTGGAGAAAAGTGTCACCTACCGTGCATACATTTATCCTTAAGAAGCGCACTTTGAGCGCATAAAATAATAATAATTATCATGGAAATGTATGTATAAAAATCAGCCTATAACCTAGTCCCATACCAAGTACATGTAAATAACCTGTCTACAAGGTTTCTACCCAAAGTACTTAAGCCTCAATCAAGTTTTGAACTCTATATCAATTCTCTTCAAGTTTTGAGCTCTATTTCTCGCTAATAACCTGCTGAGACAAGGCCATTTTTGTTATTTTTTTTTCTTGTTCCTGTATATTGTTATTTTTGTGTATGTTGCGAATAAACTTATTTCTCTTTCTAATTAGACATATTTCCATTTGAATTATGCAAATTTTGACACAATGTAGTCACAAGGTTAAAACTTGTTCAATGTGCATTGTTTTAATAAATATAATATTCATAAGGCTCATGGACATTATTTTCCCTAGGTTCAAGCTCGCGACGTGGACACATCATCAGAGATCCGGTACTACATCACAGGGCCGGCGCAGCATCCGTTCTCCATTGATGACGTCAGCGGAAAGATATCGCCTAAGGCGGGAGGAGTGGCTACTAATGATAGCAAGATTGTGCTCACTGTTCTGGTAAGTTTATAATTTTTTTCTACTGGCCGACTATGTTTCAATTAAGATCACGTACACAAAGTTATAATCACAGAATTAGATTTGGATAGAAGAAACAAGTTCATTCATTTGTATGGCGGCCGAGCGTGTCAGATTTTGTACTGAAGTTGTTACTTGCCTATGATTTTAAATATGTCTCAGGCCCTTGAGTATTCATATTTTTTTGTGTTGTTGTAATTAATATTATTTAAGGAGGCATTATTAATGTTTTCGTTCACTTCAATTTACAAAATTTGACGCCCGAAAGCTGCAAGCTGCGATTAAAGACGGACAACTCGGTGGATTTCACTGAGTTCATTTGACACGCTAAGTAGATACGTTTGTTTGATCTATGGTATATATGACATCTGTGGTTATAATTATATACATTTATGTCGAGTTCACAACTCAAGTATATTGAACTTATAAGACAACGCTGTAGGCAAATTTGACCAATCATGTGCCAGCAAAAAAGACATAAACGAGCGGCCGCCTCGGGATCTACACTTCGTTTCGGCGTATTTCATTATTTAAATTTACCCTCTTATGTACTCGACAGAAAAGCTCTTGATTATAACACGATGGTGAAAACAGTGACAGTTTTTATAGTGAGTTTTGGCTGCCAGCCGACGATATATATAATATATATTTACATTGTTCGCAATTATACCAGGATTTGAACCCGGGACGTCCAGCCACGAAAGCCGATTTTCAAGTACAAAAGTTGTTACACAAAATTTTACTTCGTAACACAAAATTATGGCGTAAAATTTTGTTTTCATTAAAGGCCTTGAATTATGTACAATACAAATGCAATCGACCCATCCAAGAACCAATGATATTCTTCTACCTATTATTTTGATAATGTTATCTAATCGGTGATCAATCTTATTGCAGCAGTTCTCTTGAAAGACGATTAAGGTTATTGCGAGTTAATATTAATTACAGGCGACAGATGGCGTGCATAACGCGACGTGCAAAGTCGAGATCAACATCCGTGACGTCAACAACCATGCGCCAGAGTTCGACCAAGATAAATACGAAGCGGACATCTCGGAGGATGCACCGCCTGGTAAATATACTTTTCATCACACTTGCTGTCTAAGCGCGTCATTGCTTGCGCGCGTAGCGGGAGTAATAGAAAGGTGAAATTCCCTAGGGAGTAATAGAAATGTCGGTACGTCATTTAATAATGTTATTTCTTAAAACTTATTTTTTTTACGGCAAGTGTGATGAAAAACATTGTATGCATCACGGTCGGTAAGCGGAATACTAACTCGAGTCATAAAAGACTCTCGTTAGTAATTCCGTACTTGCCTCCCTTGATGCACAATGCACTATTTCATCACACTTGCTGTCTAAGCACGCCATTGCTTGCGTAGCGGGAGTAATAGAAAAGTGAAATTCCCTAGGGAGTAATACAAATGTCAATACGTCATTTAATATTTTTTTGTCTCAAAACTTTTTTTTTTTTCGGCAAGTGTGATGAGAAACATTGTAAGATTTGATTTGATTGATTCCGTACTCCCTTGATGCACAATGTACTATTTTTTCTAGCTTATATGTATAGGCAATTTCGAGACAGTTTAAATGATTGACACACACATCTAACAGAAAAAAACCGGCCAAGTGCGAGTCGGACTCGCGCGCAAAGGGTTCCGTACCATTATCAATTTATTATTTAAAAAATACAGTTAAATCAACCTACCTCAAAAACTATAGGAGATAATTTAATCAAACCAAAAATCGTTGATAGAGTTTATTAATGTGCATAACATATATTTTTTTCAGAATTTTATATCGCGTAGTTTAAAAAATAGAGGGGGGGGACACATTTTTCAGACTTTGAGAGCTGATATTCGAAAACGATTTGCTTAAATAAAAATGTGATGTATAAACCTTCATATCATTTTCAAAGACCTTTCTATTAATACCCCACACGCTTATGTAAAACTAAAAAAAAATGTCTATCCCTCAGTTACATGTATGGAGGGCCCCCACCCCAATGGTTTTTTTTACAATTTAGTATCATAATCCTGTAGCGGTTCATACAACACATTATTCTCACCAAATTTCGTTACTGTAGCATTTATAGTTTCCGAGTAAATCGGCTGTGACAGACGGACAGACGGACATGACGAATCTATAAGGGTTCCGTTTTTGCCATTTTGGCTACGGAACCCTAAAAAACCGGCCAAGTGCGAGTTAGACTTGCATGGAAATTGTTCCATATGGTCATTATCTAAGCTTCTTTTTAATATAAATTTTGGCTGTTATTTTAGTTAAACAACTTAAACTGTCCAGTGTATGTATACGAAGCATACGTATAGTATACAGCACACTAGAGACAATCTCGATACACATACAGCACACATGCAAACGTTATCGTCCAACGGCTCACGGGCATCCGATGGTGCCGCGGACACATCGGCTCCGATATCCGATACCGTGTTAAATAAGTAATATGAAAGACAGATTCATGTAATCATATATTTTAACTCCCTCGGATATCATATCGACGTCCGACGCCGATATCAGATCGGATAATGTAGAAACGCTCTAATATCCAGGAGTGGATATATCAGAAGGGTCCACGGAAAAAACATGTCTAGTGCTTAAAAAAAACAGGGCAAATTTACACCGTACTGTTTAAAGTAAGGTGGTTTTTCCTTCTGTAATTTGACTTGACTAGACATGTTCTTCCCGTGAACCCTTCATCTATCGGCTGAGTATGATAATGACAATGTTTTGACAGGTACCGAAGTAGCAGCAGTCCGCGCCACAGATCTTGATAGTGGAGTCAACGCGGAGATAAAATACGCCATCCAGCAAGGAGCGTTAGATGCGTTCGCCATCGACAATGTGACAGGAGTTGTGACAGTATCGTCTAAGCTGGATTATGACAAGCGAACCACGTATCGGATCGCTATCATTGCTGCTGATCTTGGTAAGTGATGTCAATTTCTACATACCAAAGTAGCAATGAACTCCAAAAACCTGGACAGTGGCGTAAAATACGCTTGCATGAAGCCGTTAGATGTGTACACGTATGGGATCGCTATCATTGCTGCTGATCTTGGTAAGTGATGTCAACTTCTACATACCAAAGTAGCAGTGAACGCCAAAAACTTGGACAATGGCGTAAAATACGCCATCTAACAAGGAGCTTTAGACGCGTTCGCCACCGACAATGTAACTGGAGTAGTGAAAGTATAGTCTAAGCTGGATTATGACAAGCGGACCACGTATCGGATCGCTATCATTGCTGCTGATCTTGGTAAGTTTGATTAAATTTCACATACCAAAGTAGCAGTACTTACTTACTTACTGCTGTGGCGCAGCGACCCGAAGTGGATCTTGGCCTCTGACACTAAGGACCTCCAGGCTTCTCTATCCAACGCCGTTACTGCCCAGTCGACGGCACCGAGTTCGGTCAGGTCTTTCACCACCTCATCACTCCAGCGATACCTAGGCCGTCCAACAGGTCTTCGACCCGTCGGGCGGCCCGAATATGCCCTCCAGACTGCCCGATCTTCACCCATTCGAACCACGTGCCCGAGCCATCGGAGTCTCGCAGCTTTAGTTTCCCCTACTATGTTGGGCTCGGCCACTAGATCTTCGATCTCCTGGTTTTTGCGAACCTTCCACGAGCCATCATCTCTCCGAGTGGGCCCCAGTATTTTCCGGTAGATCCTCCGTTCGGCCACAAGCAGTGCGTACTCCTCTCTTTGCGTCAGAGTCCAAGCTTCGCATCCGTACATCAAAATGGGCCTAATTATGGTCTTGTATATACGCAGTTTCGTGCTCCTGGTCATCAGCCTGGACACCAACACTTTATGAAGAGCCGCTGTGCACCGAAGAGCGTTCTGGATCCTGGTTTGGATCTCCTCTTCCCTCCGATTGCCGTCCGTTACGATGCACCCGAGATACTTAAACTTCTCAACGCCTTTGTAAGAGGTCTGTCCCACCGTGAGGTCCTTCCTACGAATAGAGTTGTTCCTGTACCGCTTCATATGAAGGTATTCCGTTTTCTCCTGACTGATTCGTAGGCCAACCCTCACTGCCTCTTCCTCCAGACTCCGCGCAGCCTCTCGGACATCCGCCTCGTTTTCTCCCATAAGGGCTAAGTCGTCTGCGTATCCAATAATTCGGTGACCACCGTTCAACTCCACTCCACCACCAAGGACTGCAACCTTTCTGATGACGTACTCGAGCACCAAGTTGAAAAGTAAAGGAGAGAGTGCATCCCCTTGCTTGAGACCTGTGCCTACATCAAACTGGTCAGTTAGGCCAACTCCCGTTTTCACCGTCATTTTGCTAGTAGAAGTAGCTACTCTTACCATCCTCACCAGTTTATCGGGAATTTTAAAGGATTGCAGAATATCGTACAGAGACTCGCGATCGATGCTATCGTATGCCTTCTTAAAATCAACGAAGAGAATATGACAACTCTGGGCGTATTCCCACCTCTTTTCCATTATCTGCTTGAGAAGGAATATCTGATCCACTGTGCTCCTATTTCTACGAAACCCGCACTGGTAATCCCCTATGGTTTCCTCAGCGTAGGGTTCAAGCCGCGACAGTAGGATATAAGACAGAATTTTGTATGCCGTGGGAAGTAAGGCAATGCCTCTGTAATTTGCGCACCTTTTTCTGTCTCCTTTCTTATGGAGGGGGCAAATGACTCCGATGTCCCACTCAGCAGGTTGACGCTCTTCTGACCAGATTAGTTGAACGATTTCAAAGACCCTGCTCTTAATTGCTGCACCACCATATTTCCATATTTCGCCCGGCAATCCGTCGATACCTGGGGCCTTGTGGTTTTTCAACCTCGTTATCGCCTTAAAAACCTCCTCGAAGGATGGTGGCACGACTGGTGTGACGTTACTTTCTGCCTGCATGGGAATATGTTGGACCGCAGGACAGTTGAGTAAATCTCTGAAATAATTAAACCATAAGCTTTTCTGCTTTTCTGGGTCAAACGTAAGATTTCCCTCGTTGTCTTCTAAAGCCTGTGCCATTGGTTGAAAACCCTTTTTTGTCTCTCTGACCTCACGGTAGAAGAGTCTAACCTCGGCCGCCTTTATCAGGCTCTCCATACCCGAGACCAGATTATCCAGATGTTGTCTCTTTGCTCGTCTTATGGTGTTTCGACACTCTTGGCGTGCTGCGACATAGCTGGTAGCCCAACTGGTATTCTGATCCGCAACGATTTTAAGGCGTCTCCTCTCCTCCACAGCCTTTTCACACTCCTGAGTCCACCATTTCCTACGCTTGACCCTCCTCCTTTTTCCTAACACCTCCACTGCTGTCGCCTTTACGATATCTCTCGTCTGTTCCCACACTGCATCGATGTCACCCTCCACCGGTAGATTTGCAAACTTGTTGGAAAGGGTGAGAGCAAATTTCTGCGCAGTAGCTTCATCTTTCAAGCTGGAAGTATTTATTTTATCTTCCCGTTTAATCGCGTTTCTAAAGCCTCCAGCGGATATTCTAGCTCTTAATTTGACGCCCAGCATATAGTGATCCGTGTCGCAGTCCGCTCCTCGGTAGGCTCTAACATCCTCCACAACATTCTTGTGTCGGTCGTCTATCAGAACGTGATCTATCTGGTTAACAGTACCTCCATCCGGTGATTTCCATGTACCCTTATGCACGTCTCTATGTGGGAACATCGTGCTTTTAATCACCATGGATTTTGCAGCCGCCAGGGACACCAGTCTTACTCCGTTGTTGTTTGACTTTTCATGCTTGCTGTGCCTACCTATAGTGGGTACGAAAAACTCTTCCCGGCCAACTTTCGCATTAAAATCCCCAATGACGATCTTCACGTCAAACTCCGGGATTTGCTCGATAAGCGTTTCCAGCTCATCATAAAACAGATCTTTCGCTTCATCATTGGATGGTTCTGTAGGCGCATACGCACTGACAATCGTGAAGTTCGAGAATTTTCCTTTGATGCGAATACAACATAATCTATCCGAGACGGCGTCGAATCTGAGCACGTTATGAAGGTACCTCTTAGAGACCACAAATCCCGTTCCATTAACTCGAGGCCCAGTATCTGACCCACTATAGAAAAGGGTCGCGTATCATCAATGCTGCACTCTCCCTGCCCGGACCACCTAACTTCTTGTATTGCAGCGATGTGGATATCGTACCTTTGCAGCTCTTTAGATACTTGATACATGGATCCGGGTCTTAGCAAACTTCTAACATTCCAAGATGCAATTCTAAAGTCCTTAAAAACATGCCTATGGTCGTTGGTTTTGGGATCGGATCGTATTTTCCTTAGTGTCAGTTTCGTAACATTTGTTTTTTCTCCTCCTCGCGCTGACCTTACTGGCGTAGAGGAGCGTCCCCCGGGTGGCGGATGGGGGAGTGGTCGGTAGTACAGCCTAGCTACGCTAACCGGCTAAGCCCGATGGGCTCGCTGACCAACGTAAGGTGTGGTCCTCCAGCATTTCGGGGGTTGTGCGGCGGGTTAACACCCCTCCCACGGAAAAAACAAATGTTACGAAACTGACACTAAGGAAAATACGATCCAAAGTAGCAGTGTACGCCAAAAACTTAGACAGTGACGTAAAATACGCCATCCAACAAGGAGCGTTAGACGCGTTCGCCATTGACAATGTCACTGGAGTTGTGACGGTTTCGTCTAAGCTGGATTATGACAAGCGGACCACGTATCGGATCGCTATCATTGCTGCTGATCTTGGTAAGTTTAATTAATGTTTAAGTACTAAAGTAGCAATGCATGCCTAAAAGCTTTACAGTGGTGTCAATCCAGGCGCGGATCTGCGTTCGGGGGAGGGGGGCATTGACCTATGATATGATAGTATTTTCTACTTAAAACAGCAGCTAGGCAAACCTAAATACTTTGCAGTGGTGTCAAATACGCCATCCAGGGGCCCGTTTCTCGAACGCTTGTAACTTGTAATACAAGTGGAAGTCTCTTTTTAACACTATTCATTAGATAAGGAATTCCGCTTGTATTACAAGTTACAAGCTTTCGAGAAATACGCCATCCAGCAAGGAGCGTTAGACGCGTTCGCCATCGACAATGTCACTGGAGTTGTGACAGTTTCGTCTAAGCTGGATTATGACAAGCGGACCACGTATCGGATCGCTATCATTGCTGCTGATCTTGGTAAGTTTCATTAACCTTTACATACCAAAGCAGCAGTGTACGCCAAAAACTTCGACAGTGGCGTAAAATACGCCATCTAACAAGGAGCGTTAGACGCGTTCGCCATTGACAATGTGACAGGAGTTGTGACAGTTTCGTCTAAACTGGATTATGACAAGCGGACCACGTATCGGATCGCTATCATTGCTGCTGATCTTGGTAAGTGGAATTAACTTTTACATACCAAAGTAGCAGTGTACGCCGAAAACTTCGACAGTGACGTAAAATACGCCATCTAACAAGGAGCTTCAGACGCGTTCGCCATCGACAATGTGACAGGAGTTGTGACAGTTTCGTCTAAGCTGGATTATGACAAGCGGACCACGTATCGGATCGCTATCATTGATGCTGATCTTGGTAAGTTTAATTAACTTTTAAAATACGATTAATTAAAACACTAATTAGAAAACGACTGGAGAGTTCTAAGTTTGAGTCCATGCTTCACCAATTTCAAAACACAAGAAATAGCGTCTTTCGTCAGGATGCTAGGAAAGAACGATCTGAATCTGAATCTAACGAACTATTGAATCTAGTCAAACTCCTCTTACTCTGGAGTGTACTTTTCAGCCGCCCCTCGTACTTAATCAAATCTATTCGAAGTCTCAAGATAGACTGACTTAAGTACTAAAGTAGCAGCGCATGCCAAAAACACCACAGTAAGGTGTCAAATCAGGCGTGGATCGAGGACTTCGATCAAGCCCCCCCCGCTGATTGTCGCATTGACTTATGGACATTACCTCCTAATGCGCTCATAAGCATAAGAATAAACCAGACCTATGTCTAGAAGCGGACTGTAATAGACTGTTGATATGATGTACTAGTTTACTTACAGATGTAGTGCAAAATCTTTTTTCTCAAACATGCAATGAAATATTGTCTTTAAGTTCCTTAAAATAGACTCGGAAGTATCGCTTTTAGGGCGCAGTAACTCACTGGGATGGATATGGAATTTCATAACACTTTTCTGGCCTGGGCCTCATTATTATTTTTTGTATTTCTTTGTATGTTTGAGAAAAGCACTATACATGCCTCGGCGTGAAAACGGATTCCCGGCCTCGTTACCTATCCGGCTGTACCTATATACCAACTTGGCCGGAAATCTTCATTTTCCCGGCCTCTGATGTAATGTACTATTCCTTCGTATTTTTACGGAAACGTCCGACTTTTTTCTTTCTGTCTCAACTAGCTTATGTGCAATGGCTACTGAAGTTAATTGTGACAGCAATATGAATTCAGACGTTTCCGTGAAAAGCCGAAGGAAAGGAATATTGCACTACATCTGTACATGTTGTTGTTGTATTCTGGCCATTTTTTCCGCAACTCGACATCAAACGTCCCAACGCTGGCCCTGTACTTGTTGGGGACTTCACATATACCCTTGAATTTCTTCGCAGGTGTATGCAGGTTTCCTCACAATGTTTTCCTTCACCGTAAAGCACTTGTGAATATCAAAATGATATTTCGTACATAAGTTTTTGAAAAACTCATTGGTACGAGCCGGGGATCGAACCTACGACCGCTGCGTATCTGTACATACATTTCTTAAGTTTTACACCTCTTTCCAGGCATGCCAAGTCACACCGGCACCACCGAACTAACCGTACACGTCGGCAACGTGAACGACAAGAAACCCTTCTTCACGCCAACCATCCAACGGGCAGAGGTCTCTGCTGACGCTGAGCTCGGGACTGTGGTCCACAACTTGGTGGCCATGGACCCTGATATCACGGATAGTGAGCAGTTGGTCTTTGAACTGCCGAGGGACAAGATAATTAAGGCTGTGGATAAGAATGGGCAAGAGGTAAGTTCAATATGACAGATGTAACATACAATATTCGTAAAAAAGGTCTAGTCCACCGACGTCCGAGGTAGGATTTGAATCCATGTATATCAGCATTCGCCTCTGAGGCCAAAACCATTCGGCCACGTGGTTTTAGTCGATATCAGTTAAAGTCGGGTATATGCGCAAATGCGCATGTTTGATTTTGTCTATGAAACCATAGGAGTTGTATTCCTACCATAAAAAAGTCTTATTGGCTCAAAACCGATGGACAAGATAATTAAAGCTGACAAAAATGGGCAGGAGGTAAGCACTGGTTTGATTTAGTCTATGAAACTATAGTAACTGTCCTGTAATAAAAAAATAAGTCTTAGTGGTTCAAAACCTGGTAGCCACGAACTCATCACAGATAGTACTTCGTGTATGTGCGGTATGGTATACCAGAATGATGTCAGGATGAGAACAAACGACAAGAAACCCTATTTCACGGCAACCATCCAACGGGCAGAGGTCTCCGCTGACGCAGACCTCGGGACTGTGGTCCACAACTTGGTGGCCATGGACCCTGATATCACGGATAGTGAGCAATTGGTCTATGAACTGCCGAGGGACAAGATAATTAAGGCTGTGGACAAAAATGGGCAAGAGGTAAGCACACTATGACAGATGTAACATACCATACTCGTAAAAAAAGGTCTAGTCGTATTTTAAAACATCGCCACTCGTTTCGAATTTCATGTTTTTCGCACTTGTGTCGTAATGTACTATTTCGTTATTTTAGACTACTCTATAACATATATCAAAATGAATAAAATCGGACTCTGACAGTTGGGTACCCTTTCTTATTAGTCGATATCAGTCAAATTTGTCTCCAGTTGTTTCTGTAATAAATGGCCAGAAGGTAAGCACTGGTGACATTAAATCACTCGCAAGTAGTAATTTTAAACTGACCACATAGTGCTAGACAAGTGCTTCTAAAGCATAAAAGGTCTGAAGTAATAGTAATTTATGCAACCATACGTTGAGGCGAGTGTGAGGGAAACACGTTTGTGTTTTTATGAAACAAGCGTGGCGAGTTTCATAATATGTTTATACGAGTGTTTTAAGGACTGATTACGTATAGTTATAAGTAGCATACACTTCTTTATATACCACATAACATATCATAAGAACTTTAACACGGGTTCAAATGCTTTAAAAAATATATGCTGCCCCCGTAAGCATAAACGCAGTAACTAGTTTTGAAGTGTCAATCAATTATTTACTTTATTCAACTGAATTATGTTCTGGTATTAATGAAGATTTTAAAACTAGTTACTGCGTTTATGCTTACGGGGGCAGTATGCATTTTATTAGAGCACTAATGATATGTACGTATAAACTATTCGTGAAATAATGAGAAATCTGATTAAGGGCTGATTTTTCAATCTCCAGTTTGCCGTGTCTGTCAGATAAATGTTAGCTCTGTCATTTTTTGACTGATATCCTGAGAAAAGGACAACGATCATTTTAATAGACGGATACTTTTATCCCGAAGAATCGCCAGGTTGAAGTGGCAGTGGGCTGGCCATATTGCCCGGAGGACCGATGACCGGTGGGGTCGGCGTGTTCTCGAGTGGCGACCACGCACTGGACGGCGCAGCGTGGGAAGGCCCCCCACAAGATGGAGCGACGATCTGGTAAAGGTTGCGGGTGTCCAATGGATGCGGACAGCTCACGACCGATCTTTGTGGAACTCTCTGGGGGAGGCCTATGCCCAGCAGTGGACGTCAATTGGCTCATGATGATGATGATACTTTTATCTAGGGTTTGAAAAATAAACCCTAAATGTTGCATAATTAAAGTCCTAAATTGAATGAATTGAAGACATTTTTTAACTTTTCCGTTTCATTTGCAGGTGTCAGATGAGGGAATATTTGACTCCTGGTTCTCTATCTTGTCAAACGGCAGCGTGATAGTGTCACAACGACTTGACAGAAGCCGGGCGGCGGTCCTGTCACTGCCTGTCACTGTCATTGATGCTTCGGCGAACCCCTTGCAGCAGGCAGATGGTGAGTTTTACCAACCTTGTTATTCTATTTTGACTTTTATCTACTTCCTTATCATAATTATTATATTATATATGCAGAAGCGGTTATGTAATGACCTATGTTAAGAAACCGGTGGCTGTGGCTGTATCATAATGTTAACATGAAAGTACAGTGCATTATAATATTAACATTAAAGTATCGGTATCAGTATCAGTACATTAATATTAAAATTGAAAAGTCAACTTCTTTGTTTTTGTTGTCAATACATACATATTTATTGTAGGATATTCTTACACAAATTGAGTAAATAAATAAATAAATAAAATAAATATCTTGGGACATCTTACACAAATCGACTTAGTCCCACGGTAAGCTCAATTAAGGCTTGTGATGTGGGTACCAGGCGACGATATATACAGGGTGGAAAAAGATTTTGGGTCAGTGAGGGCAGCTAATAGATCCGGTGTAGCTACGCGAAAATGGTCTTAGGAGACCTTCCCGTGATTTCCAATTAAAGAAGATTGGTGTTTTCAGATTTTGGAAAAAGTATACAGGGTGCGAGAAAATGGTCATTTTTGACAAACTCTTTTTTTGATGCCAATCGATCCTGTTTCTGTTCAGGATCAAAAGCTTGTATGGGACCAAAAAAAATTTTTCGGCTAGAAAAGCCGCAAATCGAGATTTAAAATTCCCGTACAAATTGTATGAAAATTAAAAATTATTTTTTTCACGTTTAATTTTTTTATGCCAATCGATTCCATTCTTATCCAGTACCAATAGTTTCCTAGAGGTGAACATACGGCAACGTGAAAAAAAACAATAATTTAAAAAACTGTCTTCATACATTTACTATGGGAAAAAATTTAAACTTTAATTACATTACCTGTCACGCTAATTAATGTTGCTAATGTTTTCATACAGTATTATTGTCATTTAGCATAGGACAACTAATTGTCGTGACAGATAACGTAATTAAGGTTTCACTTTTTTTCCATAGTAAATGTATGAAAACAGTTTTTTGAAATTTTGGCATTTTTGTACATTGCCATAAGTTGACCCGTAGGGAACAAGTGGTACTGGATAGGAATGAAATCGATTGGCATAAAAAAATTAACCGTGAATAAAATAATTTTTAATTTTCATACAATTTCTATGAGAATTATAAATCTCGATTTGTGGCTTTTCTAGCCGAAAAATTTTTTTTGGTCCCATACAAGCTTTTGATTCTGAACAGAAACAGGATCGATTGGCATCAAAAAAAAAGTTTGTCAAAAATTACCATTTTCTCGCACCCTGTATGTTTTTTTCAAAATCTGTACACGCCATTCTTCATCAATTTAAAATCGAGGGAAGGTCTTCTAAGACCATTTTCACATAGCAACACGGGATCTGGTAGCTGCCCTCACTGACCCAAAATCTTTTTCCACCCTGTATAATAGATAGATACATATAGATACCTAAATACATAGACAGCCACGACCAAGGAACAAACATTTGTGATAAATAAATACACAAAGAATGCCCTCTCAGTAATTTCAACTGATTTGAATTGTTATATTTAGAGGTATTTTACTTAGTGAATATCAATGTAAATAAAGGTAAATTATCATTATAAACTTATGATAAGGATGTAAATACTCACTCGTGTGATCTTATTATGAAACTCGCCTAAGGCTCGTTTCATACAACCACACTCATGTTCAATGCCTCTTATTATGCGCCTCCACAAATAACTATTTTTTAACTAATAGTAACTCGCAGTTCGTCAGTTACTCTATGCAGATGGCATTTGCAACATTACCGAAATATCGGGTGCTCAATAATTTCAATTTACTTGGTAAATATCCTGTGTTAAACGTATTGCGAAAACACAAATCAAATTATTAACTAAATATTTTAATTTGTACTTTTTAGTTTTCCCCAGTAGTCACACTACTTAATACTATACATATACATAAATTATAAATATTAGATGTCATATACCAAAGAAAAACGACCAAGATCACCTAATGTCCGAGGTGGGGATCGAACCCACGTACTCAGCTTTCGCGGCTGATGCCTGTACCCATGAGGGGTACAGGCATCAGACATTAGTTGATCTTGGTCGTTTTTATTTGGTATATGACATCTAATATTTATAATTAATCCTGTGTTAAGTCATACTAATAAGGTGTCAAATCTACTTCAATACGACATATAAAATTTTGTATGGACACTACAATGTTCCAAATATTGAAGACCTGTACATTCCAAGCCAGAATGTAAGATTGAGAGGACATTCAAAAAAACTTGTCAAGCCTCCGTGTGCTAGCAACCCTAGGAAACACTTCTTGCCGAATCGTGTGGTGAATATGTGGAACTCTCTACCGGAATCAGTTATCAGTGCACCAACAGTGAACACTTTTAAAAATAGACTAGACACTTACCTTAGAACATTAAAAAGTGCAAATAAAACATAAGTGCAGTG
Source organism: Thaumatotibia leucotreta (assembly GCA_025490895.1). Classification (NCBI taxonomy): domain Eukaryota; kingdom Metazoa; phylum Arthropoda; class Insecta; order Lepidoptera; family Tortricidae; genus Thaumatotibia; species Thaumatotibia leucotreta. The sequence goes on along the minus strand of JALPQI010003716.1, from coordinate 45,454 downwards.
ATATACACGTATCAGCTCTAAAAGCTGCTAGTGTATTAATAAATAATAATAATAATAATTCCAGGTGAACTGATAATCACGATAGTGGATGTGAACCGCCACGCGCCCATGTTCTCTGAACCGGCGTACGAAGAACACCTGGTGGAGGAACAGCCCATAGGAACCGTTCTCAACAAATACACTGCCACGGATAAGGAGACGCCTATATCAGCGATGGTCATATCGCCGCCTAGTGCTTACTTCCAGATTGATAATGTCACAGGTACTATTATTATCACACATTATATTTCAGTCCGTTTAGCCGTGTGGTGACGGCAGTAAGAATACATTTGTCACCACCCCAACTCCTCCTGTGGGTGCCGTAAGAGTCGACTAAGGGATTGAAGTGTCACTTACCATTATTTAATAAAAGATTGTTGATGGGCAGCACCGTCATCATAGTGGACACATTACTGCGATCGCCAATCCGCTTGCTCAGCGTGGCGATTATGGGCATGTACCTCCTAATGCGTCTATACGCATAGTTAATAGGAGAGACCTTCGTCCAGCAGTGGACTATCATAGGCTGATGATGTGATGTGATATTTCAGTCCACAACTAGACAAAGGTCTCTCCTATGCACGCGGTGTCCATTTGTTTTACCAACAAACATTTAATCGAATTTCATTTCATCGACAACGATTCATCGAAACTTCAGTACTAGGAATTTCGTCTGGCATTTTTTTGTTACACATACTGTTCAATTAAAAAAAACTTACTGCTCTGAAAAACTGTTCAACGTATATCACTTGGTCGGTGATTTGTTTCAAATTATTTTAATTGTCTCAACTACTAAACATTGAAATCCATTTATTCGACATAAGTATTAGTATAATACATTTTTATATGTCGTACATTTATACATTATTCGGTTGGGTTGGACTATATCAAAGGGGGCTGAGGACTTAAAAAATTCGATGGATGTTGGTGTCATTATGACACGTATTTTTGTGTGTGCAGTATACGCTAAAATAAGCATGTATTGTAGGAAAAACTTTTCCCCATAAAAATGGCTGAGATATTCGACCTCAAATCAAAAAAAAATGGTTTTGGTCAAAATTACGATGAATTTATCCATTTTCAATAAATAAATAGTGTGTGGCTATTTAATCCCTGTCAAATGTATTCTTACTACCGTCGACACGCGGGTGGCACTATAATTATATACAACACAAGGCCTAGCCAAGGTGCCATTCTACAATCGTATATGATATGCGATAAGTCACGTGACCATGTTGTTGTTGTTGTTCTGGCCATTTATTCCGCAACTCGACATCAAACGCGCCTATTTTGCGTAGTCCCAACGCTGGCCCACTACTTGTTCTTCACTTCACCATAAAGCGCTTGTGAATATCAAATGAGCATAATAATGTGTGTAAATTGTCACGTGACTATTTTACGAATCTACATTTATGACTTATCGCTTATCGTATGTTACGATTCATATGAGTAAAATTTTTATTTGTAAACAATAAGGGTAAATATATCTCATTCAGTAACAAAACATGTCATATTCATTCTGGCAAACACATTTTGGAATGCCCGATAAAATAGCCACGAGTACAAGGCTACAATCAGGCAGGTAAAAAAAAACTTGGAAGACGTGACCAAAATAACAATGTTCGAGAAAAAACAGCGTGTAATGTTTGGGAGGACACTTTATTATTACATTGAGCTTTTGACATAGATCCGACGAAATGATAAAGGCATCTACATAATACTGCGTATAATCAACAATTCTATTATGATTTGGAAATTCAACACTTAGGTATTACTAGTATTGCAGAATGGCTTTAATTTTAACCTTGGCTATAATTTGCAGGCATGCAATTATTTTTCCATTGGAAGCAGTTACATATTTGCGGCGTTTGCATCGTTATTATAGTTTTATTCCATTGTTTATTGTTTATAAATATACAATGGTGCCTTACAGTACAGCTAGAGCCAAAGCGGCGCACGTTGGTTAGAACATACAAATAAAAAAAAATAGATATGACTCATATTTTCATGTATGTAATTGCAGGCGTAGTGAAATCCACGCAGCGTATAGACTACGAGACGGTTCGTCTCATTAACTTCACGCTGGTCGCCTATGATTCCGGCGTCCCTCAGCGGTCTAGCACCGCGCAAGTCATTGTTCACGTAAGTATATAGTCCCACTTTTTGCTCAACTAAAAGCCTGCGAACTTCAAAATACGGAAATTTCGAGCATTTATTGTCTATGTCACATCACAAGCCTTAATTGAGCTTACCGTGCGACTTGGTCGATTTGTGTAAGATGTCCCAAGATATTTATTTATTTATTTAATTACGCTCTCATTAGAGCTACAGATATAAATGCTCAAAATATGCGATATCTAAATTATTGGTTTTAATGAACGTATTGTGAAAACACAAATCAAATTATTAATTAACTAAATATTTTGATTTGTGCTTTTATTTTTCCCCAGTAGTCACACTACTTAGTACTATACATACAGGGTGGTCCAAACCTTGACGTCAAAAAATTATTTTCAGATTACCAACGTCATGATGGGCTATCAGAATATACCCCATGTATGTTAGCCGATTTTTTGTAGTTGGCTTTAGAATACCAATAATCCTTGGGATATGTTTTATTTTTTTCAAGGTTTAGACCACCCTGTATAAATAAATAATAAATATTGGATGTCATATAACGATGGCTATCAGGTAAAAATATAATATTCATACCTTCACAAAACTTTATATATCCAATTCTGAGGTAACAAATATAAAAAATAACATACAATCGAATTGAGAACCTTCTCCTTTTTTTGAAGTCTGTTAAAAGGAATGAATGTACATTATTGGGTCCTCGCTCATTACTGGTGCCGTCCTAAGTAAGTGTTTGTTCAGGTTGAAAACGCGAACGACGAAGAGCCAGTGTTCGCGGCGCCGCAGTACGACGCCAGTGTACAAGAACACGCGCCCGCGCACACCAGCGTTGTCACCGTCAGCGCTGTTGATAAAGACGAGGGTGAGTAACCAATCAGACTACTGCAGGGTCGCGTTTTATAACGTTACAATTTACAATTTCGCTGTTTGCCTCTCTAACGCACGCACATATTGGCTAGAAAGAGAGGCAAACAGCGAAATTGTAAATTGTAACTTTATAAAACGCGACCCAGGGTGCTTAGACAAGTTGCCAATCGTTAACGCTTAGTCGTCAATCGTAAACGAAAGGCAGCTAACTGTCTTTGTCGCACTAATACGAAAGAGTGACAGAGAGGGAAAACTACGATACGCTACTAAGCGTTAGCGATTGGCAACTTGGCTAAGCATCCAGGCCTTTTGTTTCGTGGGGAAATGCGTTACGCGTTTCACCCGGGCGCGGGGGACGGACCCGAGTGGTTATGTGGGACTCCCAGGGCTAATGAGGCCCTGGTGTACCCAATTACCCCCTTATTCATCTCTTCTTAATCGCTATCTTCATTTCTGAAGGTCGTGTCTAGCTTGAAGGGTTTGTTGCTTGATGCACCATGCTCTTCCAAGCGGGTCTGTCCTCGGCGATCTTTAAAGCTTTAGAGATAGACAAGCCGGTGATTGATTTTATCAGATCTGACTATCGGGTTGGCGTTCGGCCGCGGGCTCTTTATTCCATCTACCTGACCAACTACCATCAATTTCTCTAGACTGTCGGGGTCTCTACGGGCTACGTGTCCAAAATACTTGAGGATTCTCTTCTCCCTTATTCATAAACGTCTGCTAACTTAGCATGCCGCGAAGTATTGTTTGTATCTTTCGGGCTTATGTCCATAAGAGTGAAAGGCACAAATAATTCTTAACGAGATGTTTACGAATAGGACCGTAAAACCCCACGGTCTGCCGCCAAGACGCTTATATAATCGTAATCATAAATCATTTATTAGTTCATCACAGGTAAAAAAAACAAGTTGACAAATATATGTGAGAGTAGGATTGAAGACGGGCGATATTGGCCTCTCATCTTCACCGTGCATGTTGGACATGGCGTGGGTACACTCGAGTACAAAGCAGGAGTCAGTTCGAAATCACTTTTATTACCACACGATTTTCAGTAAAAAGATAGGTACTAGATAACAGAGGTGTACTCAGTACAATGATCACAACTCAAGTAGTGTCTCAGTCCACTTCCACCGTATTTATTTGTTGCCAGCGTGCCCCACCACGCTGATGCAGGTGTGCAGCAGTCGTAAACACCACCTGCAGCCTGAGGGTTCGCAGGTGGATGGCTGATGATCAGGTGACTTGTGGGTGCGATTGAACATCGCAGCATGCAATCTCTGACATATATAAGTATTCCACAACCATGATGTGCCATTTGGGGTACGAAATACATTTCTTAAATCTAAATAATGACATGCCACTATAGTAATAAAAATAAAATATACAACGGATTTCATAATAAAATATCACTCTTAACTGCTATAAAATAATTAGTATTGAATTACATTACACAATAAATAGTCATTAAAGTAGTCGTCTAATTTATAAAAACATTAGAAGAGAAATACAACTGCGCCGTTTTTCTTATATTCTGAGTCGAAATAGCAACTAAAAACGCGACAGAGTGGTATGGAACAAGACAAGGAAAAGAATTTTGATAACAATGAATGTACAATTTCAGGTGAATTCGGCCAAGTCCGCTACACCCTTACCGGCGAGCTATCCAGCCTGTTTTCCATCGACGAGCTATCCGGAGTGGTCACCGTCGCTGAAGGGGCCGACATCGACCGAGAAGTCACCAGCGATATATATCTGAGGGCAGTCGCTAGCGATGGTGCACCGGCTGCGAAACGGAAAAGTACTAGCGTTCCTGTAAGTATTGCAACTAAAAATATGTTTATTAGAATATCAAGTGAATTATCGGGAGATAAAGGTAACTGACCAGATTTCCATAATCATAGTAATCATAGTCGTGGAAAAAGTCGACATCGATTAAAAACTCACCAGCGAAATTATGAAACCGCGATCTGAAGAATTCGCGAATTTGAAAGTACTGTTAACACAACAAATGACGCAACATTTTACAAAAAGAGAATTGTTTATAGATGTAGTGAGTGATTAATGCATATATTGTCTCTGGACTTAAACTATGAATACAGGGTGGAAATTCTTTTTGGGTCGGCGAGGGCAGCTACTAGATCCATAGCTAAGGTCTTAGAAGACCTTCTCTCGATATTAAATTAACGAAGAATGGCGTTTAGAGATTTTGGAAAAAAACATACAGGATGGGAGAAAATATGAGTGATAGTTTTGAAAGCTTAGATCAATATAGGATATGAAAGTTGATATTCATAACTTTATTCTTACTAACAAGACTTAGACCATTGTTGTCCTACCAATAAATAAAAGTACAAACTAATATGCCTAAATTGAAAAAAATATCAGTGATGCTCTTGTTTTGTTTGCAGCTCCACATTAAAGTATTGGACATTAACGACCACGCGCCAGTATTCGCCCAAAGCGTATACAAGGGCACGATATCGGAGAACTTTCAGCTGAACCCTCCGGCAGCCATATTGCAAGTCTCGGCGGAAGATAAGGACGAAGGGATCAATGGGAAAGTGGTGTATTCCATCACAGAGCAAAGTGTGCCTGGTAAGTTCTTTAATTTGTTGTGTTTTTATGGTTCCATACCCATAGGGTAAAACGGGACCGTGTTAATAAGGCTCCGCTATCTGTCTATCCGTCTGTCTCCTGTATCTCTTGAATCGTGAATTTTAGACAGTTGAAATGTTCACTGATAACAACAAATTTAATACTAAAAAGTGTAATAAAATAGATAATTATAGACGAGGGCTCTTATACAACAAACGTGATTTTTATTGCTCGTCTTTAGGGTATCCATAGTAAACTACCCATTATAGTTTCGCCATGTCCGTCTGTCTGTTCGCAGCATAGCTCAGTGGCTGTTGGTATCTACTAGAAATTTGCAATTTGGTACAGGTATAAATATTAATCAAGCCGACAAAATGGTAAAATAAACTGTAGAAAAAATAAATGTTTCTCCTGGTTAATTTACAAAGCTTGAAATGCTATCTAACTATATCGATCCGGTATTATTATTTGAAATGTAGGGTTCTTTTATTGGTACACCCTTTAATAGGTTGAGTAATACACCCTGGACATACGAGGTTGAGTCACACAACAATCGAAATGTGTTTTCACCTGATTTAAATCAAAACGTTCCTATCCAGGCACGTTCTCCGTGGACCCTATAACCGGGATCATCTACCCGCTGCACGCCGTGGCCGGTAACAGCTCTCACCGCCTCACGGTCTCGGCCGCCGACCGCGCCGGCGACCCGACTGGCAGGTTGACGGCCACCGCGCGGGTCGACGTCACTGTGCTCAGCGTTAACAAGCACAGCCCTGTGTTCGTGGCTCAGCAGCGGATGCTTGAGATACCTGAGGTATTGGCTGTTGTCTTTTATATAAAATAAAACGTTCCTATCCAGGCACGTTCTCCGTGGACCCGATAACCGGGATCATCTACCCGCTGCACGCCGTGGCCGGGAACAGCTCTCACCGCCTCACGGTCTCGGCCGCCGACCGCGCCGACCCGACTGGCGGGTTGACGGCCACCGCGCGGGTCGACGTCACTGTGCTTAGTGTCAATAAGCACAGCCCTGTGTTCGTGGCTCAGCAGAGGCTGCTTGAGATACCTGAGGTACGAACGACTATAGAGAGGACTAGCAATCTCGGGATCGTAACTTACAAGAAAGGGTACCCAACTGTCCGACTCCGATTCGATTCATTTTGATATATGTTAGAGAGTAGTTTAAAATAACGGACACGTATTTTTTTTTAGCTGTCCAAACTCAACCTGTTAGGACAAAATGGCCTACAAAGTACTGAAAATTGAGTGACCGTTATTTTAGACTACTCTATAACATATATCAAAATGAATCAAATCGGCGTCGGACAGTTGGGTACCCTTCTTTGTTAGACTAGTCAAAAGAGTGTGTAGCTGTGTAGGTATTCCAATTTGAATAAAGAATCATTTACAAATAAATAACTTATGACTTTGGCTTTGACTTTGTGGGCCCGATAACCAGCGTCATCTGGCCTATCCTAGTGCCGTTGTGCGCTATTGTCCGAGCAGAGAATGTTGGAAATACCCAAGTTAATCTTTTCATAGTGTAAACCCACCCGTCTTCAACGATAGAACAACTGTGCGAATATCTCCTTTATTTATTTTTATTTTATTCGGAAAACCAAAAGCTAAAATTACTAAGACTAGGTTTTACATATTAGTTATCAAACAAGCCAATCAAAGGTTTCCACAGATATGCTTTGCTTGGTAAGTTTCCCAACAGCATAGATAGAACATACTCCCAAATGGCCATTTCCCCACAGTTATTGGGAATTTACTGAACACGGCATTTCTAGGTTCAATTCACTCTGAAAGTTGCATCTCCATCAGGATTAGTCACTGCAAATGTCATCGTGCTTTATTTAACCGCCTGCTACCCAGGCAATAGTTTCCAATGAATTTTGAATTCATAGTGTAAGGAAAAGAACAGAATTTGTTTTGTTTGGGGAGACCTTTTTATAGGCCTCTGGGCGGCTAGAGGATAAGAAACTACCTCAACAAATGTGCCCAACTCTAAATTGAATATCTGCAGAACTGCTTAGACAAGTTTCCAATCGCTAACGCTTAATCGTCAATCGTAAGCGAAAAGGAGCTAACTGTCTTCATCATACTAATATGAAAGAGGGAAAACTACGATACGCTACTAAGCGTTAGCGATTGGCAACTTGGCTAAGCATCCGGAACTAAGATTTCAATTGTTCTTTCAGAATGCAGCTCAAGCAGACTACCTAATAACCACAATCAAAGCCACAGACGAAGATACAGGAGAAAACGGACGCGTGTCGTATTACCTCAAGGTGGACAACCAGAGAGTCAGCGAGACGGCGGAATTCAGCTTGGATCCCGACAGCGGCGAGCTGCGGACCAAGACCTTCCTGGACAGGGAGCATCAGGCCGAGTACATGGTGAGTGCTGTGGTAACTGGGCATTTTCGCGAGAAGAGATCCAAAAACTAATTTTTCTGAAACAGGTAAATTTTATGTTTTTTCTGCTCAGAATCACGAGCTCTTTCGATCCTACTAGAAGAAAAAAAGTGTCCCAACTTTTTGTTTCTATTACGTAACCGTTTTTTAAACACTTTGTACAGCGGTTACAAAGTGGAGAACATGTAAAATGTATGAAAAATGTGGGACCATTTTTTTCTTGTATTTTTTTTCTCCTAGTTTGAAAGAACTCGTTATTCTGAGTAGGAAAAACATTAAATTTACCTACCTTAAAAAAAATTTTTTTTGGATCTCTTCTCGCGAAAATGCCCAACTATCAAGGTGGACAACCAGAGAGTCAGACGGCAGAGTTCAGCTTGGACCCCGACAGCGGCGAGCTGCGGACCAAGACCTTCCTGGACAGCATCAGGCGGAGTACATGGTGAGTGCTGTGGTATCCCGTTGTAAGGCGACTGGAAGCGATGGTGACCCTTAAATCAAGGTACCTTAGGTAAGGCTGACTTTCTACTCGAAGGTTGTGGGTTGAAGCTCGTAACAATCGCTTTTCAGTGAAGGTTCGAACCGGAAGTAGTTTCAATACCTAGACGATTCAAAAGAGTTTGTTGCTATTCCAATTTGAATAAAGAATTATTTGACTTTGACTTTGAAGAAACCAGTCAGATTATAGTAACTACGAGTATCATCATTTCTGCCAGAATACTTCTACTGCTAGACGAATGCTTCCCCCGATAGCGGACATCAGTTGCTTCTGTAAAACTCTAGTGTCAAGAAGTCTCTGGATTGGCGAGCGGCTCGAGCCAAGGTAAATGCCAATAAACCCCAAGATCAAGATGACAGATGAGGGCATAGACAACGGGTATCGTGCTACCTCAAGGTGGACAACCAGAGGGTCGGCGAGATGCCGGAGTTCAGCTGCAAGATCTTCCTGGATAAGAAGCATCAGGCGGAGTACATGGTGAGTGCTGTGGTAACTATCAAGGTGGACAACCAGAGAGTCAGACGGCAGAGTTCAGCTTGGACCCCGACAGCGGCGAGCTGCGGACCAAGACCTTCCTGGACAGGGAACATCAGGCGGAGTACATGGTGAGTGCTGTGGTAACTGGGCATTTTCGCGAGAAGAGATCCAAAAACTAATTTTTCTGAAACAGGTAAATTTTATGTTTTTTCTGCTCAGAATCACGAGCTCTTTCGATCCTACTAGAAGAAAAAAAGTGTCCCAACTTTTTGTTTCTATTACGTAACCGTTTTTTTAAACACTTTGTACAGCGGTTACAAAGTGGAGAGCATGTAAAATGTATGAAAAATGTGGGACCATTTTTTTCTTGTATTTTTTTTCTCCTAGTTTGAAAGAACTCGTTATTCTGAGTAGGAAAAACATTAAATTTACCTACCTTAAAAAAAAATTTTTTTGGATCTCTTCTCGCGAAAATGCCCAACTATCAAGGTGGACAACCAGAGAGTCAGACGGCAGAGTTCAGCTTGGACCCCGACAGCGGCGAGCTGCGGACCAAGACCTTCCTGGACAGGGAGCATCAGGCGGAGTATATGGTGAGTGCTATCACAACCTAATCCCGTTGTAAGGCGACTGGAAGCGATGGTGACCCTTAAGTCAAGGTGCCTTAGGTAAGGCTGACTTTCTACTCGTAGGTTAAAGCTCGTAAAAATCGCTTTTCAGTGAAGAAACCAGTCAGATTATAGTAACTACGAGTATCATCATTTCTGCCGGAATACTTCTACTGCTAGACGAATGTTTCCCCCAATTGTTTGCGGACAGCAGTTGCTTCTGAAAAACTCTAGTGTCAAGCAGTCTCTGGATTAGCGAGCGGCTCGAACCAAGGTAAATGCCGATAAACCCCAAGATCAAGATGACAGATGAGGGCATAGACAACGGGTGTCGTACTACCTCAAGGTGGACAACCAGAGGGTCGGCGAGATGCTAGAGTTCAGCTGCAAGATCTTCCTGGATAAGAAGCATCAGGCGGAGTACATGGTGAGTGCTGTGGTAACTATCAAGGTGGACAACCAGAGAGTCAGACGCCGGAGTTCTTGGACCCCGACAGCGGCGAGCTGCGGACCAAGACCTTCCTGGACAGCATCAGGCGGAGTACATGGTGAGTGCTGTCAGAACTATCCTGTAACTATAAGGCGATAAGAAATTATAAGTTAAGAATGGACAGAAGGGTGCCTTCTACTCGAAGGGTGCGAGTTCAAGCTCTTACAAGAATCCCAGGACACGCACAGTACATTTTCGTTGTAGACATCCGTGCGGTAGATGGCACCTGCCTGTCATTAAGTGATTGTTTGCAAGAATACAATAAGAAAATAGATCCGAATCAAATATAATCGGATGTGGTGAAGTAAGGAAATAGACATTTTACCCCCTTATTCATAAACTTATCCTTACTTAGCCAGCCGCTAAGTATCCTTTGTCTCTTTCGATCTAATTCAAATGTCTATAAGAACAAAAGGGACAAACAATACTTAGCGGCTTGTTAAGTTAGGAGACGCTTATGAATGTTATTGTATAAAAATAATCGGACAAATGTATAAATATAATCGAGCCCATACACTAGGGCTCGATTATATTTATACATTTGTCCGATTATTTTTATACAATATAACATCCTACAAATTTGCAAAAATAATAACCACTCTACCATGCACGCAAAGAAACCGATAAGGATTAGGTTTCTTTTTTAACTGTCCGGGTGTCGCCGTCGAAGGATACGCCTGGGAGGACATACATCATCATCATCGTAATCGGACATCGTGCAGATACATTCCAGCAATACAAATGCTAACATAAATTTATGTTCAGTTGGCGATAGCAGCCGTGGACCACGGGACACCAGCTCAGTTCGAGAGCCTCATGATCCTGACGGTGGTTCTGGCTGATGATGATGATAACACTCCCCGATTTTCGACCCCCATCCATCAGTTTAGCATTAAGGAGAACTTGCCTGCTGGAGTTATTGTGGGTAAGAAAAATCCTCTGTATAGTTGCAGATTTCTAAAAATGAACATTTGACAGTTATAGATTAATCCTTATTAATATGTGGGTAAGGCTAACCGTTATCTCTCATATTTTAAAGACAAACGGGTTTTGATTGCGTAAACTTACGTTTAATTATATCCAGACGTTTCGGGCATGAAGAAATGGGTGAATTGTCTATTTTTAGTTATCATCATCAGCCTATGATAGTCCACTACGGGACGTAGGCCTCTCCTATTAACTATGCGTATAGGCGCATCAGGAGGTAAATGCCCATAATCGCCACGCTGGGCAAGCGGATTGGTGATCGCAGTAATGTGTCCACTATGATGACGCTGCTGGGCAGCAGCGTCATCAATATTTTGTCAAATAATGGTCAGTGACACTTCAATCCCTTAGTCGACTCTTACGACACCCGAAGGAGGAGTTGGGGTGGTGACAAATGTATTCTTACTGCCGTACCACACGGTCGTTTTTAGGGTTCCGTAGCCAAAATGGCAAAAACGTAACCCTTATAGATTCGTAATGTCCGTCTGTCCGTCTGTCACAGCCGATTTACTCGGAAACAATAAATGCTACCATAATGCTACAGTGATGAAATTTGGTAAGTATATGTGTTGTATGGACCGCTATAAAATTATGATACTACAGTGTAAAAAAAATAATTGGGGTTGGGGCCCTCCATACATGTAACTGAGGAGGAATATAATTTTTTTTAGATGTATATAAGCGTGTGAGGTATCAATAGAAAGGTCTTTAAGCGAACCATTTTCGAGATATCAGCTGTCAAAGTCTGAAAAATGTGTCCCCCCCCTCTATTTTTTAAACGACGTGGTATACAATTCTGGAAAAGAAATATGTTATGCATATTAATAAACTCTATCAATGATTTTTAGTTTGATTAAATTATCTCTTATAGTTTTTGAGATAGGTTGATTTAACTGTATTTTTTAATGATAATGGTACGGAAACCTTCGCGCGCGAGTCCGACTCGCACTTAGCTGGTTTTTTTTGTTTTAATTTCTCTATATTGTGTCACACGGATGTGTTCACCTTTTGTGGATTCGTCTACAGGTTCTTTACTAAAACCCTCTCGTTTGACAGGCACTGTGAAAGCAGTAGACAGTGACTCGGGTGACAACGCGATGGTTTACTACCACATCTTGGAAGGAAACCAGGAGGGGGCCTTCACACTTGACAGGACAAAGGGCGTCATCCGAGCTAACATTAGCTTTGACAGGTAAATTTAACAGTCGCCATCAGATATACAGGGTGTTCGTTTCGATTTGCGTTAAATTAGACAGATCCCAAGTAACCTGTTATTGTTAACTGTGGTATATTAATAGAAGTTGTCTGGTATATCGGCTTATGGAAAATTCGATATTTTTTTTTGTTTTCATACGTAATAAATCAAATCAAATAAATGAAATGGTAAGTGTGAGATAACCATAAGAATAAAATAAAAGTTAATCTCAGGTGACTGACGGAACATGACAAAATAAGTAACATTAGAATGTAATAAAGGTTGCAATACACTTGTTCAGTCATTAAACTTAATTTTTTAATAACTCAATAACAGTAAGAGTTAAAACACTAGTTTCTTAGAGAAATTAATTATACATAATATATGTACATATTTGACCTAAATAAGCTTCCCTTAAAGTTAAAGCATATGTAGAAAAACACCCTGTATTGTAGCGTCTGGAGCGCTTAAAAATGTCTGAACACGCGTCTATCGTTATGACAATAAAGGCGTGTCCAGATATTTTAACGTATCCGGTCCGCTGTCATGTGCTAAGATGATATGTAAAGAGATTTTATATTTTTATATCATTCCTAGACCTGCAAACAAACTTTCTTTTGAACGTATTGTGAAAACACAAATCAAATTATTTATTAACTAAATGTTTTGATTTGTGCTTTTATTTTTTCCCCAGTAGATTGCCGCGAAAGCTGAGCACGGGGGTTCGATCCCTACCTCGGACGTTGGTGATCTTGGTCGTTTTTTCTTTGGTATATGACGTCCAATATTATAATTTGTATAATATTAAGTAGTGTGCTACTGGGGGAAAAGATAAAAGCACAAATCAAAATATTTATGAAATAAAACTATGAAAACGGATTAACTCGCGAAAATTAACTAATTAATACACTAATTAATTAATAAACTAGTTAATATATGCGAGTTTATCCGTTTTCATAGTTTTATTTCATGTGTAATCCTCGCGGTAACCGAAGAAAATATGAAAATATTTAGTTAATAAATAATTTGATTTGTGTTTTCACAATACGTTCAATAGATGGCAGCACCAGCTCTCTCTAGCTAATAGCTACTCTAGAAAACTGTAAAGTATTCTAATAGGAGGTGCAGGCATGTATTGCTTGCCCTTAGAGAATGGTCAAAGGCGCCTAGCCTTGTAAGGGATTGCATATACCCGAGAAAATTTACTGGTGGTTGCTAAGACCGAGTGGTCGAGGGGTGCAGGCATCAGCCGCGAAAGCTGAGCACGTGGGTTCGATCCCTACCTCGGACGTTGGTGATCTTGGTCGTTTGTTCTTTGGTGTATGACATCCAATATTTATGATTTTTTATACTTTCTTTTGTTTTGAAACGTCAAATGGACTAGGTGTTGACATTCAGCCACAGAAAAAAAACCTTAGAACTTATGTCAAATGTTATACGATACTGTACAATTATGTTAAAAAAACTTTCTGATGTCATTATTGATTACTGTTAATAACATTAACTTTACTCAACTGCAAGAAAACTATAGAATCAAATCAACGAACTACCGTCAATTCTTACTTTTGCCATTACTATTTTCTTCTCTCCGTATTTCTCTTAGTCCCTTAGTTTTCTAGTAAGATCTACTTTGATTTATTTTATTTTATTTGGAGATCCAACAGCTATTACACAGACATTAGACAATAAAGTAAAAACAAAGAGCCAATTATAGGAACTCACTGATAGATCCATTTTATGCTTATCTAAGAGGTACGCACTAATTTTACCACACATAACCAAAAATAATATTTTTCATCTAATATTAATACAACATAACAACATATTATAAGATACTTCTAGTAATAGCAAAGTAGATACTAACATGATAAATAAAAAATAAACACAATAAAATAAAAACTTTTAAAAGAACCACACGCTCACACAAAGGACTCGAAATATCGCTGCACTAGAATACGTCTCACTTTAGGAATTCTACAGGTGAATACATTTCATTTTCTTTTCCAGAGAGAAGCAATCCGAATACTCCCTCACAATATACGCCAGCAACAACCCCATACTGGAGCGAGCGGCCGCCGACTTCAACTCCGTAGACAACAGTACTGAGGGTCAGGAGACCAGCGTGACCTCCGTCAAGGTCAAGGTCCTGGATGAGAACGACAACGAACCCAAGTTCCCGGAGAATACTTATTATGCTGGTAAGATTATCCGAGAGAATCAAATCCACTGTATCTCTATAGAGTGCTCGGGGCAAGGTCGATCAGCGCGCTGCCTTGTGTCGGGCTTCGACCGACTCTAAAGAATGCTCGGGGCAAGACAGAGCAGCGCCGGCAAGCTTAAAACTAACCGAACCTACACTGAACAAAAATTACCATAGAACTCCTAGTGTCTAAAATGCGCAGCATTTCCGCTGGAAGGTAAGCGAAATCCTTTAGACAAGGTAAAGGGGAACGGTGATCACAACCTATTCTTTCTCAAAAGCCGTCCCAAATCCTTGACTAGCTTTAACTACACTCTAACTAGGAACTCTAGGAACTTCGAGCTCTGGACAAGTGGGCATTTTATAAATCTTCACTGCATATAGAAGAATAAGCTGGCACCAAGTTGTCGGTAAGCTTATTCTAAATATCGTCGGTTGACAACTAAAACTCACTAAGTAACAAATACTTACTTAAAATAGATATCGTATCTCTGTTCTGATTCAATACTGACATGAGGTTGCTAAGAGTAGTGACAGGTTTTATAGTGAGTTTTGGTTGTCAGCCGACGATATAATAATACTCTCCCCTGGAACGAGCAGAGTTCAACTCCGTAGACAACAGCACCGAGGGTCAGGAGACCAGCGTCACCTCCGTCAAGGTCAAGGTCCTGGATGAGAACGACAACGAGCCCAAGTTCCCGGAGAATACTTATTATGCTGGTAAGATTATCCGAGAGAATCAAATCCACTGTATCTCTATAGAGTGCTCGGGGCAAGGTCGATCAGCGCGCTGCCTTGTGTCGGGCTTCGACCGACTCTAAAGAATGCTCGGGGCAAGATAGGGCAGCGTGCGCAATCTTCAAGTTTTCAAGTAATTTATTTCTTCCATGTAGTACATAGGATCTTACTAAATAAAAGTATCATGCATGAGCCCCGCAAGGGTATGGAAATATTGGCAAATCTTAAAAGTAACTTATACTAATTTATATTTTTGTTTTCTCTTATACTTTTCTTTTGTTATCTTAAAACTGCACTGAACTAAAATTACCATAAAACTCCTAGTGTCTAAAATGCGCAGCAATTCCGCTGGAAGGTAAGCGAAATCCTTTAGAATAGGTAAGCGGGAACGGAGATCACAACCTATTCTTTCTCAAACGCCGTCCCAAATCCTTGACTAGCTTTAACACCACTCTAACTAGGAACTCTAGGAACTTAGAGCTCTGGACAAGTGGGCATTTTATAAGTCTTCACTGCATATGGAACAATAAGCTGGCTCCAAGTTATCGGTAAGCTTATTCTAAATATCGTCGGTTGACAACCAAAACTCACTAAGTAACAAATACTTACTTAAAATAGATATCGTATCTCTGTTCTGATTCAATACTGACATGAGGTTGCTAAGGGTAGTGACAGGTTTTATAGTGAGTTTTGGTTGTCAGCCGACGATATAATAATACTCTCCCCTGGAACGAGCAGAGTTCAACTCCGTAGACAACAGCACCGAGGGTCAGGAGACCAGCGTCACCTCCGTCAAGGTCAAGGTCCTGGATGAGAACGACAACGAGCCCAAGTTCCCGGAGAATACTTATTATGCTGGTAAGATTATCCGAGAGAATCAAATCCACTGTATCTCTATAGAGTGCTCGGGGCAAGGTCGATCAGCGCGCTGCCTTGTGTCGGGCTTCGACCGACTCTAAAGAATGCTCGGGGCAAGATAGGGCAGCGTGCGCAATCTTCAAGTTTTCAAGTAATTTATTTCTTCCATGTAGTACATAGGATCTTACAAAATAAAAGTATCATGCATGAGCCCCGCAAGGGTATGGAAATATTGGCAAATCTTAAAAGTAACTTACACTAATTTATATTTTTGTTTTCTCTTATACTTTTGTTTTGTGATCTTAAAACTACACTGAACTGAAATTACCATAAAACTCCTGTTGTCTAAAATGCGCAGCATTTCCGCTGGAAGGTAAGCGAAATCCTTTAGAAAAGGTAATCGGGAACGGAGATCACAACCTATTCTTTCTCAAACTCCGTCCCAAATCCTTGACTAGCTTTAACACTATGGAACTCTTGGAACCTAGAGCTCTGGAGAAGTCTTCCGCAAATGGAACAATAAGCTGGCTGCTAGTTGTCGGTTATCTTATTCTAAATGTAATGATACCCTCACCCCTGGAACGAGCAGAGTTCAACTCCGTAGACAACAGCACCGAGGGTCAGGAGACCAGCGTCACCTCCGTCAAGGTCAAGGTCCTGGATGAGAACGACAACGAGCCCAAGTTCCCGGAGAATACTTATTATGCTGGTAAGATTATCCGAGAGAAGCAAATTCACCCAAATTGCTTTATATCGGGCTTCGCCGGACTCTATAGAGTGCTCAGGACAAGGTAGAGCAGCGCGCTGCCTTGTGTCGGGCTTCGACAGACTCTAAAGAATCCTCGGGCAAGACAGAGCAGCGCCGGCAATCTTAAAACTAACCAAAACTACACTGAACAAAAATTACCATAGATCTCCTAGTGTCTAAAATGCGCATCATTTCCGCTGAAAGGCAAGCGAAATCCTTTAGAATAGGTAAGCGGGAACGGAGATCACAACCTATTCTTTCTCAAACGCCGTCCCAAATCCTTGACTAGATTTAACACCACTCTAACTAGGAACTCTAGGAACTTAGAGCTCTGGACAAGTGGGCATTTTATAAGTCTTCATATAGAAGAATAACCTGGCTCCAAGTTGTCGGTAAGCTTATTCTAAATATAATAATACTATCCCCTGGAACGAGCAGAGTTCAACTCTGTGGACAACAGCACCGAGGGTCAGGAGACCAGCGTCACCTCCGTCAAGGTCAAGGTGCTGGATGAGAACGACAACGAGCCCAAGTTCCCGGAGAATACTTATTATGCTGGTAAGATTATCCGAGAAAGTCAAATTAACCCACATTGCCTTGTATCGGGCTTCGCTCGACTCTATAGAGTGCTGGGGACAAGGTAGAGTAGCGCGCTGCTTTATGTCGGGCTTCGCCCGACTCTAAAGAATGCTCGGGGCAAGATTAAGCAGCACCAGTAATCTTAAAACTAACCGAAACTACACTGAACAAAAATTACGATAAAACTCCTAGTGTCTAAAATGAGCAGCATTTCCGCTGGAAGGCAAGCGAAATCCTTTAGAAAAGGTAAGCGGAAACGGAGATCACAACCTATTCTTTCTCAAACGCCGTCCCAAATCCTTGACTAGCTTTAACACCATGGAACTCTTGGAACCTGGACAAGTGGGCATTTTATAAGTCTTCACTGCTTATGGAAGAATAAGCTGGCTCCAAGTTGTCGGTAAGGTTATTCTAAATGTAATGATACCCTCACCCCTGGAACGAGCAGAGTTCAACTCCGTAGACAACAGCACCGAGGGTCAGGAGACCAGCGTCACCTCCGTCAAGGTCAAGGTCCTGGATGAGAACGACAACGAGCCCAAGTTCCCGGAGAATACTTATTATGCTGGTAAGGTTATCCGAGAGAATCAAATCCAATGTATCTCTATAGAGTGCTCGGGGCAAGGTCGATCAGCGCGCTGCCTTGTGTCGGGCTTCGCCCGACTCTAAAGAATCCTCGGGCGAGACAGAGCAGCGCCGGCAATCTTGAAACTAACCGAAACTACACTGAACAAAAATTACCATAAACTCCTAACTAAAATGCTCGCAGCATTTCCACTGGATGGCAAGAGAAATCCTTTGGAAAAGATAAACGGGAACGGATCACAACCTATTCTTTCTCAAACGCCATCCCAAATCCTTGACTAGCTTTAACACCACTCTAACTAGGAACTCTAGGAACTTAGAGCTCTGGACAAGTGGGCATTTTATAAGTCTTCACTGCAAATGCAACAATAAGCTGGCACCAAGTTATCGGTAAGTTTATTCTAAATATAATAATACTTTCCCCTGGAACGAGCAGAGTTCAACTCCGTAGACAACAGCACCGAGGGTCAGGAGACCAGCGTCACCTCCGTCAAGGTCAAGGTCCTGGATGAGAACGACAACGAGCCCAAGTTCCCGGAGAATACTTATTATGCTGGTAAGATTATCCGAGAGAATCAAATCCACTGTATCTCTATAGAGTGCTCGGGGCAAGGTCGAGCAGCGCGCTGCCTTGTGTCGGGCTTCGACCGACTCTAAAGAATGCTCGGGGCAAGATAGGGCAGCGTGCGCAATCTTCAAGTTTTCATGTAATTTATTTCTTTCATGTAGTACATAGGATCTTACAAAATAAAAGTATCATGCATGAGCCCCGCAAGGGTATGGAAATATTGGCAAATCTTAAAAGTAACTTACTTATACTAATTTATATTTTTGTTTACTCTTATACTTTTTTTTTGTTGTCTTAAAACTACACTGAACTAAAATTACCATGAAATTCCTAGTGTCAAAAATGCGCATCATTTCAGCTGGAAGGCAAGGGAAATCCTTTAGAAAAGGTAAACAGGAACGGAAATCACAACCTATTCTTTCTCAAACGCCGTCCCAAATCCTTGACTAGCTTTAACACTACTCTAACTAGGAACTCTAGGAACTTAGAGCTCTGGACAAGTGGGCATTTTATAAGTCTTCACTGCATATAGAAGAATAAGCTGGCTCCAAGTTGTCGGTAAGTTTATTCTAAATTTAATAATACCCTCACAAACCCCTGGAACGAGCAGAATTCAACTCCGTGGACAACAGCACCGAGGGTCAGGAGACCAGCGTCACCTCCGTCAAGGTCAAGGTCCTGGATGAGAATGACAACGAGCCCAAGTTCCCGGAGAATACTTATTATGCTGGTAAGATTATCCGAGAGAATCAAATCCACTGTATCTCTATAGAGTGCTCGGGGCAAGGTCGATCAGCGCGCTGCCTTGTGTCGGGCTTCGCTCGACTCTAAAGAATCCTCGGGCAAGATAGAGCAGCGCGCGCAATCTTGAAACTAACCGAAACTACACTGAACAAAAATTACCATAAACTCCTAACTAAAATGCTCGCAGCATTTCCACTGGATGGCAAGAGAAAACTTTTAGAAAATGTAAGCGGGAACGGAGATCACAACCTATTCTTTCTCAAACGCCGTCCCAAATCCTTGACTAGCTTTAACACCATGGAACTCTTGGAACTTAGAGCTCTGGAGAAATCTTCCCAGCAAATGGAACAATGAGCTGGCTCCAAGTTGTCGGTAAGTTTATTCTAAATCTAATAATACCGTCCCCTGGAACGAGCAGAGTTCCACTCTGTAGACAACAGCACCGAGGGTCAGGAGACCAGCGTCACCTCCGTCAAGGTCAAGGTGCTGGATGAGAACGACAACGAGCCCAAGTTCCCGGAGAATACTTATTATGCTGGTAAGGTTATCCGAGAGAATCAAATTCACCCAAATTGCTTTGTATCGGGCTTCGTCCGACTCTATAGAGTGCTCAGGACAAGGTAGACCAGCGCGCTGCCTTGTGTCGGGCTTCGCCCGACTCTAAAGAATCCTCGGGCAAGACAGAGCAGCACCGGCAATCTTAAAACTACACTGAGTAAAAATTACCATAAAATTCCTAGTGTCTAAAATGCGCAGCATTTCAGCTGGAAGGCAAGGGAAATCCTTTATAAAAGGTAAACGGGAACGGAGATCACAACCTATTCTTTCTCAAACGCCGTCCCAAATCCTTGACTAGCTTTAACACCACTCTAAAGGTGCGTTTAAACCAAAAGAGCATTCGCAGTTCTAGCACCCGTTCTATGAAATCAACCAATAACGTTTTGTGTACCGATCGAATTTCGTAGAGTGAAAGGTTAGAATAGCGAATGCTCTTTTAGTTTGAACGCACCTTTACTAGAAACTCTAGGAACTTAGAGCTCTGGACAAGTGGGCATTTTATAAGTCTTCACTGCATATAGAAGAATAAGCTGGCACCAAGTTGTCGGTAAGCTTATTCTAAATCTAATAATACGCTCCCCTGGAACGAGCAGACTTCAACTCCGTAGACAACAGTACCGAGGGTCAGGAGACCAGCGTCACCTCCGTCAAGGTCAAGGTCCTGGATGAGAACGACAACGAGCCCAAGTTCCCGGAGAACACTTATTATGCTGGTAAGGTTATCCGAGAGAAGCAAATTCACCCAAATTGCCTTGTATCGGGCTTCGCCCGACTCTATAGAGTGCTCGGGACAAAGTAGAGCAGCGCGCTGCCTTGTGTCGGGCTTCGCCCGACTCTAAAGAATCCTCGGGCAAGATAGAGCAGCGCCGGTAATCTTAAAACTAACCGAAACTACACTGAACAAAAATTACCATAAAACTCCTAGTGTCTAAAATGCGCAGCATTTCAGCTGGAAGGCAAGGAAAATCCTTTAGAATAGGTAAGCGGGAACGGAGATCACAACCTATTCTTTCTCAAACGCCGTCCCAAATCCTTGACTAGCTTTAACACCAGTCTAAAGGTGCGTTTAAACCAAAAGAGCATTCGCTGTTCTAGCGCCCGTTCTACGAAATCAACCAATAACGTTTTGTGTACCGATCGAATTTCGTAGAGTGGGAGGTTAGAACAGCGAATGCTCTTTTAGTTTGAACGCACCTTTACTAGGAACTCTAGGAACTTAGAGCTCTGGACAAGTGGGCATTTTATAAGTCTTCACTGCTTATGGAAGAATAAGCTGGCTGCAAGTTGTCGGTAAGTTTATTCTAAATATAATAACCCTCCCCTGGAACGAGCGGAGTTCAACTCCGTGGACAACAGTACTGAGGGTCAGGAGACCAGCGTCACCTCCGTCAAGGTCAAGGTCCTGGATGAGAATGACAACGAGCCCAAGTTCCCGGAGAATACTTATTATGCTGGTAAGATTATCCGGGAGAACCAAATCCACTGTATCTCTATAGAGTTCTCGGGGCAAGGTCGATCAGCGCGCTGCCTTGTGTCGGGCTTCGCTCGACTCTAAAGAATCCTCGGGCAAGACAGAGCAGCGCCGGCAATCTTAAAACTAACCGAAACTACACTGAACAAAAATTACCATAAAACTCCTAGTGTCTAAAATGCGCAGCATTTCAGCTGGAAGGCAAGGAAAATCCTTTAGAATAGGTAAGCGGGAACGGAGATCACAACCTATTCTTTCTCAAACGCCGTCCCAAATCCTTGACTAGCTTTAACACCAGTCTAAAGGTGCGTTTAAACCAAAAGAGCATTCGCTGTTCTAGCGCCCGTTCTACGAAATCAACCAATAACGTTTTGTGTACCGATCGAATTTCGTAGAGTGGGAGGTTAGAACAGCGAATGCTCTTTTAGTTTGAACGCACCTTTACTAGGAACTCTAGGAACTTAGAGCTCTGGACAAGTGGGCATTTTATAAGTCTTCACTGCTTATGGAAGAATAAGCTGGCTGCAAGTTGTCGGTAAGTTTATTCTAAATATAATAACCCTCCCCTGGAACGAGCGGAGTTCAACTCCGTGGACAACAGTACTGAGGGTCAGGAGACCAGCGTCACCTCCGTCAAGGTCAAGGTCCTGGATGAGAATGACAACGAGCCCAAGTTCCCGGAGAATACTTATTATGCTGGTAAGATTATCCGGGAGAACCAAATCCACTGTATCTCTATAGAGTTCTCGGGGCAAGGTCGATCAGCGCGCTGCCTTGTGTCGGGCTTCGCTCGACTCTAAAGAATCCTCGGGCAAGACAGAGCAGCGCCGGCAATCTTAAAACTAACCAAAACTACACTGAACAAAAATTACCATAAAACTCCTAGTGTCTAAAATGCGCATCATTTCAGCTGGAAGGCAAGGGAAATCCTTTAGAATAGGTAATCGGGAACGGAGATCACAACCTATTCTTTCTCAAACGCCGTCCTAAATCCTTGACTAGCTTTCACACCATGGAACTTTTGGAACCTGGACAAGTGGGCATTTTATAAGTCCACTGCATATGGAAGAATAGGCTATTATATATAATTTATTATGTGCCAGTGGCTAATTTAGACTTTTTAATGCTGGGAGTCTTAAAATGTCATATCGTCGCTGTGCCTACACGCAGCTCTCTTCGTGTAGAAGAAGCAAACGATAGCTGAGCAGAAAACTAAATTAAACCAAGCAGCTGACTGTGTTTACCAACGGTTTATTGATCACTGACTTATAAATATTTACAATTTTGTATTATGACATATTTTTTAAAAATAGAATAAAAGGACAACCAAAGACAATAAAAAAGTATAAATAAATTGTATAAAAACTATGTACAAATACAACCTCAACACTTCGCTTAGTGTTTTTTTCGATTTTTGGATTTTAACGCCATTTTGAACCTAATTTCGATATCTATACGCTCCAAAAACAGCGGTGAGGCTATCTTTAATAGTTCAGGATTTATGAATTTTAGCATTATCTGATATCCATATATTGAAATCTCTTACTAAAAACAGTAAGTGCAAAAATCACATGACTGTTTTTAAACGGTTTTTATTAACTTCACCGCGTATCAACTGTCGTCGATGCTTCAAATCTTGTGATCGATTTTTCGACCACTTCTACTGGACCGAAATCAATAAAATTTGGAACTCTTATCAAGTCCCCATGACAATGCAAGATTATAATATTTATAATCTTGTATCCTCAAAGCCTGATGCTGCAGACGTACTGCTTACCTTAACCGAGAGTGTTAGACACGTGAAAATGAAAGTATAGCATGTTTGGCATAATCAAATACTAACAGCCTGATCTTGACTTCCAACTCCTCAGTCCTGATGCTGCAGTACTGCCCACAATAACCGCAAGGTTTATCTTTTATAGATATCTTGATTTAAAAGAAGTTCTTTACATGTATAGAGTAGAAACATGCGAATTTAATACTAACGTCGAACTCCTCAAGTCTGATACTCCAGTGTTACTGCCTGCCACAACCGCTAGGTTTAGCGAAATGTAGATTTTGAAGTACTGCTTTAGATATTTGGTAGAAACATACGGATTTCATCACGCCTTCCGGTACGTGACCGGCACTCGAGAACCTTACCGCCCCAACGGCCATCGGTACCTACAACGGCCTGTGGTCCTCCAGCTGATAGAGTGACAGCGTGAGTGGATCGCGTAGAGCGAGCCGTCGGGCCTGCGGCCCTCCAGCTGATAGAGTGATAGCGTGAGTGGATCGCGTAGCGTAGGGCGAGCCGTCGGGCCTTCGGCCCTCCAGCTGATAGAGTGACAGCGTGAGTGGATCGCGTAGAGCGAGCCGTCGGGCCTGCGGCCCTCCAGCTGATAGAGTGATAGCGTGAGTGGATCGCGTAGCGTAGGGCGAGCCGTCGGGCCTTCGGCCCTCCAGCTGATAGAGTGACAGCGTGAGTGGATCGCGTAGAGCGAGCCGTCGGGCCTGCGGCCCTCCAGCTGATAGAGTGACAGCGTGAGTGGATCACGTAGCGTAGGGCGAGCCGTCGGGCCCTCGGCCCTCCAGCTGATAGAGTGACAGCGTGAGTGGATCGCGTAGAGCGAGCCGTCGGGCCTGCGGCCCTCCAGCTGATAGAGTGACAGCGTGAGTGGATCGCGTAGAGCGAGCCGTCGGGCCTGCGGCCCTCCAGCTGATAGAGTGACAGCGTGAGTGGATCACGTAGCGTAGGGCGAGCCGTCGGGCCTTCGGCCCTCCAGCTGATAGAGTGACAGCGTGAGTGGATAGCGTAGAGCGAGCCGTCGGGCCTGCGGCCCTCCAGCTGATAGAGTGACAGCGTGAGTGGATCACGTAGCGTAGGGCGAGCCGTCGGGCCTTCGGCCCTCCAGCTGATAGAGTGACAGCGTGAGTGGATCGCGTAGAGCGAGCCGTCGGGCCTGCGGCCCTCCAGCTGATAGAGTGACAGCGTGAGTGGCTCGCGTAGGGCGGGCCGTCGGGCCTGCGGCCCTGTAGCTGATAGAATGACAGCGTGAGTGGTTCGCGTAGGGCGAGCTGTCGGGCCTGCGGCCCTCCAGCTGATACAGTGACAGCGTGAGTGGTTTGCGAAGGGGGGGCCGCCAGGCCTGCGGCCCTGCAGCTGATAGAATGACAGCGTGAGTGGCTCGCGTAGGGCGGGCCGTCGGGCCTGCGGCCCTGTAGCTGATAGAATGACAGCGTGAGTGGTTCGCGTAGGGCGAGCTGTCGGGCCTGCGGCCCTCCAGCTGATACAGTGACAGCGTGAGTAGTTTGCGAAGGGGGGCCGCCGGGCCTGCGGCCCTCCTGCTGATAGAGTGACAGCGTGAGTGGTTCGCGTAGGGCGAGCCTTCGGCCCTGCGCCCCTTCAGCTGATAGACTGACAGCGTGAGTGGATGGAGTAGGGTGAGCCGCCGGGCCTGCGGCCCTCCAGCTGATAGTGACCGCGTGAGTGGGTCACGTAGGGCGAGCCGTCGGGCCTGCGGCCCTCCGGTTGATAGACTGACAGCGCAGGTGGTTTGCGTAGGACATGCACTCGGACCTGCGGTCCTCCAATTGATAGACAGAGTCAGTCCCTCCGGTTCACGTAGTGCGTGCCATATAGTGCCGTCGAGCCTATGGCCCTCCGGTTGATAGACTGCATGGATTGACCCTTTGGGCCCTCGGTTCGCGTCGGACTTTCCGTCAGACCTGCGGTCCTCCGGTTGGTCGACTGACAGTATGAGTTTATATTTTATAGTCTCGAAATTCGATTTGTGTAATGTGTACAATATAAAAAATTTAACTTGATTTTCTCAATAAACCAAATTGATTGATATACGAGTATTCCTTATTGTCAGATCTTTGTTATCTAAGGTATTGTATGAATAACACGTCTATTTGAGACACTTCGGGCATTCAAGCTGACATTTTTTAAGCGTCGGTTTCTAAAAATATCTATTCAGCAGGGATTCTCTTCTTGTTACACATAAAATAATGTCCATTACATTTACATATGTTATACTTATGTGTCGTGATTAAGGCGCGAGAGTTAAACGATAGCGTGCATAATTGTATTGCATATTACAAACAACATCTTTGGTCTACAATAAGTAGGTATAGTATCGGAAATTAACTTAACAATTGCACTAAAAACTTCAAAATAAAATAAGTAAAAAAAGTTTTAAGTTAAACGGTTTTTACTGCACCAAAAACTAGAAAATAAAAATTTGTTGTGACTAACCGTAGATGCTACTTTGTGTAGATTAGTCACGTGAAACTATTATCACTGTAGTCTTCCCAAGTCGGATACTGAAAGCCACGTTTAGCCTCTATGTCAGTGGATTAAGCGTTACCTAATCGGAAACTTTTACCAAACTAAAATAAAAACGTGGGGCGTTATTATAAAGAAACATACAAGTTCAAAATATGTAATTGTAGCTTTAATTTTGCAATGAATCATCCATCTGTTCCAAAACTTCTACAGAGGTAAATAATTCTTATCAAGGTCAGAACAAAACTTATTACTCTATTGCTGTTTTGATTTCTATGTGTGTTCTTAAATAATTATAGTGACTAAATCACAATTGGGTACGCCCCACGTTTTTATTTCAGTTTGGTAAAAGTTTCCGATTAGGTAACGCTTAATCCACTGACATAGAGGCTAAACGTGGCTTTCAGTATCCGACTTGGGAAGACTACAGTGATAATAGTTTCACGTGACTAATCTACACAAAGTAGCATCTACGGTTAGTCACAACAAATTTTTATTTTCTAGTTTTTGGTGCAGTAAAAACCGTTTAACTTAAAACTTTTTTTACTTATTTTATATATTACTATGAGTGACTTTTTACAATGGGGCCTGTTATGTGGTTTTAGGCACGTAGCGGGATTTTTTTTTAAATTAATTAAGAACAAATATGGCCCGATATGTGCTTTTCCGCACATAGCGATACATCGCGTTCGTAGACTATGCTTTAGACAAAGTCTAACGACACTTGGCGAAATTTTCCTATGACTATTATTAATGAAATATGTTTTTTTTGTATTATTGAAGAACCATATCTTTCATAAATATAACTATGTGATAAATATTATCAAGATGTGTCAAATTTTGTAACTAGTTATTTTAACCAAGTTAAAATAAGACACATAGAGCCTTTGGACGACTGAAACAAAAACGGCTATGTGACATATTATTGGTAATATTAATTTTCCTCGTTAAATAACTGAGATTTATATTTAGAAAAGACATTAAAATACGTGAAAACGAACATATTTTTCAAAATAAAATATTGGCCTACTTTGAGTGAACAAGATTCAAAATAAACAGTTTTTTGTATCTCCTGTAAAGTAGCAATAAAACACATAGCGACTTTTGTAGGAACAGCGACGATATAGTAAAGAAGTACTTATACTTCCAGCAATAAAACACACGGCGCGAGTCAACGAGGCGATCCTCTCCGTGGCGGCGGAAGACCCTGATCTAGAAGAAAACGGCACGCTGGTCTACATGGTTGCTGCCTCCAATTTGTACAAGTTTGGAGCCTCCAAGTCTAGTGGTAGCGTTGTGCCGTCGCCTTTCAACATTACTCAGGAAGGTGAGAGAGCTGATCATAGTCTACTGGTGTAGTAACAGGCATATATTATAATGATGCCGCATGGTGTACAGGGTGTAACAAAAATAGTGATGATTTTAAGAGCACATTCAGTATCCGAATAAATTCTCGATTTACGAATTAGTTGCCGGAAAATTATTCGGAAATTGATGTTCTAATCGGAATAAAAAAGTAATCAATGAAGAATCAAAGAGTTCCCTTAAATTTCGCCAAAGTTTCTCAAATCGTTACATAAAATGCAGGTAATTTAGCTTTGAGTTTATGACGTATGGGAGAAACTGATTTTGCTTAAAATTCTGGTCAGTGAGCAGATGCTTGGGATATAGTTCAGAGCCACCACCTAACCCAAAAGTCAACAAAATTCGATGTAAAATTTGTGTAAAATCAGTTTTTTGATAAGTTGGTTGGGTGGTTGTGTTTAAACTTAATTTAACATACTCGTGGCATTTCTCCGAGCGTTTCAACCGCCGTGACTTCGGTGGCAGCCTTATCACACGAATCCCGTCAGAGATGCAAGAACTTTTGGATATATTGGTAGACGTAGTTGATACCATCACATCCACCAAATATATCCAAAATATACTCACGGCGTTTGAAACGCTCGGAGAAATGCCCTCGTACATTTCCTTCGGTGCACAGTAGAAATAGAGATCGCTTAACTTGTCAGTGCTTTCAAATCCCCATCATAAAATGTATTATAGACTAAAACCACGATTTTGTTACTGATAATGTTGGCCTTAAAACCCTTTTAATTTCGCAGGAGTGCTAATGACAGCCGGCTATATGGCGGAGTATAATAATGATCGATTCGTGCTTGACATCATCGCACGCGAGATGGCGCCACCACATCGCGAGGCTAAAGCTCAAGTTTTTGTAAGTATATGGTCTACATATTGCCGTGTGGTGACGGCAGTAAGAATACATTTGTCACCACCTCAACTCCTCCTTCGCGTGTCGTAAGAGTCGACTAAGGGATTGAAGTGTCACTGACCATTCCACAAGATTGATGATGGGCAGCAGCGTCATCATAGTGGACACATTACTGCGATTGCCAATCCGCTTGCCCAGCGTGGCGATTATGGGCATTTACCTCCTAATGCGTCTATACGCATAGTTAATAGGAGAGGCCTACGTCCAGCAGTGAACTAACATAGGCTGATGATGATGATGATGATTGCTTATTTAAGAGCTTTTTTTTAGAGTTAGACACTTTTAGCTAACAATTTCAACCTTAGTCCTTAGAACATAGGGTTATTAAATAATTGTCGCGAAACAAATGTGTAACTCTTATTTTTTTTGGGTATTTGTTCATTACTGGTGTCATCACTCTACAATCAAAATGAGAAAATTCATAAGACTGTTAAACAAAACATTGCTTATCGTTTTCTACGTTTCGTAACTCTTAACAAAATTAATTGTAAATATTACGAATAAGCACAAAAAAAATTGGTGAATGTTGTTACAGTCTATATGGACTTACCCAAATATTCATTTTTTAAATAGCGTAAGCCATGTCGTTTCAAATCATTGGCGCAATGGGCTTGAGAAGCTTTTGAGTTTCAAAGTGTTGATGGCTTATGGCGCTTTGAGAAGCTTGTGAGTTTCAAAGTGTTGATATGCTAATTTCTATTTGTGTTATTATTATTCAGTGCTTAGTAATTATGTAGCAGACATGTATTAAGGTCATTATAGTACATTGTGTATTAAGGGCGGTAAATAAGAAATTCATAATTTTTGTACCGCCCATGGCACACACAATGTTTTTCATCACACCTGTGAGGCAAAACAAGTAAATAAAACAATATATTTTCACAAAACTACTCTAAAATGGTATAAATCCTTTCTCAAAATCAGGGATGACTTAAATTTGTTATTTTTATAAAAGAAATCTCGGCGCGCCGCGCTAGTGCGACGTAATGTTGTGTGGAAATCCTTGACTCCCTAGAGTGTATTGACTCATTTACGGCGCGCATTAGCGCACATACCGAACAGGTGTGATGCAAAAGTAAAATAGGTCCTTAATAAGTTCGCCATTCTCCAGATATGGATCACAGACCGGACTTCCCTGATCCGCATGGTGGTGTCCCGCGGCTGCGGCCGGCCTGAAGCCGGCGTGAGGAGCCGCCTCGCCGCCGCCAGCGGCGCGCTGCTCGTGCCCGCGAGGAGGCTGCATCTGGTCCATGCTGACAGGCTGTATGACGACTGGTGAGTGGGTAGTGACTACAACTGTCCAGGTATGGATCACAGACCGGACCTATGATCCGCATGGTGGTGTCCCGCGGCTGCGGCCGGCCTGAAGCCGGCGTGAGGAGCCGCCTCGCCGCCGCCAGCGGCGCGCTGCTCGTGCCCGCGAGGAGGCTGCATCTGGTCCATGCTGACAGGCTGTATGACGACTGGTGAGTGGGTAGTGACTACAACTGTCCAGGTATGGATCACAGACCGGACCTATGATCCGCATGGTGGTGTCCCGCGGCTGCGGCCGGCCTGAAGCCGGCGTGAGGAGCCGCCTCGCCGCCGCCAGCGGCGCGCTGCTCGTGCCCGCGAGGAGGCTGCATCTGGTCCATGCTGACAGGCTGTATGACGACTGGTGAGTGGGTAGTGACTACAACTGTCCAGGTATGGATCACAGACCGGACCTATGATCCGCATGGTGGTGTCCCGCGGCTGCGGCCGGCCTGAAGCCGGCGTGAGGAGCCGCCTCGCCGCCGCCAGCGGCGCGCTGCTCGTGCCCGCGAGGAGGCTGCATCTGGTCCATGCTGCCAGGCTGTATGACGACTGGTGAGTGGGTAGTGACTACAACTGTCCAGGTATGGATCACAGACCGGACCTCCCTGAGGCTGCATCTGGTCCATGCTGACAGGCTCTATGACGACTGGTAAAGGTTCATGCATAAATCATGCGAGGTTTTTCCGGCTACTTTTTGACCCCCCTCCCCCCTGGTGATGTTTGGTGAGTTTCTTGACTACCCCCCTTAGCAGTCTCACGTGTATTTTTCTCATTCAACTTTTATTGGTCGCTCGCCGAAATTCACAATATTTCTTAAGGTGCGTTTAAACCAAAAGAGCATTCGCTGTTCTAGCGCCCGTTCTAAGAAATCAACCAATCACGTTTTGTGTACCGATCGGATTTCGTAGAGCGGGAGGTTAGAACAGCAAATGCTTTTTTAGTTTAACCGCACCTTTTGTTTGTTCATCGCAGAAAAATACACGTAAGGTCTCCTTGTACCCCCCACCCCTAACGTGATCTTTCGTGTTGTTTTCTTGGACCCCCTCCCCCCCTATAAGGACCTCACGTGATTTATGCACAAGCCCTAAGTGACCAAATCCACAAGACTAACAACAGTTGGGTAGTTCTATGCGATTGTTCCGTCGCTCAAATCAAGTCATTACGATTCCCAAATTATTGACGAACTGCGTATAAATAATGGAGTCATTTTCGGTTATCTTGTAGCAAACGCATGTTTGTCTGCTATTCTGGCATGATAGTCTCGTTTGCTTTTATAAAACGGAAAATAAAGTGGTGATGGTAATGAACAATAAAAACGTATAAAAAATCGCTTAGAAACACCGAGTTACCAATTCTTTCGTGTGTGTTTTAGGGGTCATAATTATTTTCGTTGTCTTGTTTCATACCACACTGTCACGCTTTTAGTTGCTGTTTCGACTCAGTATATTAAAAAAATCCTGTGCACTTGTATTTCTTTTTCGCGCTAGATTTTAATACATACATCATACATTGAAAACAAAACATCATCTCTTCCAAAAATTACCATTGCGTTACGTTTTTTAGGGACGCAAAAAAAGACAACGAAAATTTTGACCCATTTATGATATTTCTCTTATTCATTTTTTTATAAAATATTTATTTTCAAAACTACAATTTATGTACATAAATTAAATCTAACTAATCTACTTATCCTAACCTATATCTAAGATTGGCCCTTGTGGCAATGTACCAAGGATGCTGGCGGCATTTCCTCGCTGTATCAATACTGATGCGTTGTGCGAGGAAGTCGCCAGCTCTTTGGTCTTTAGTTACGTCAACCAGACGTTTCGCGATCTCAGCAAACAATTTGCGTGCGCTGGGGCCCCATGAATCTAAAGTTTCTACGCCAAACGGTACAAAATCGTGCTCTTTGCCCTTTAGTACCGTTTGGTAGCCAGATTTGGTAGCTGGCTGCCAAATGGGATATATAGTTTCCCGCCTGGTAGCCAGCTATGAAATGGGAATAAATTTCACATCTAGTAGCCTGATGTCGTACAAACCTGGTTACAAATCGGTAATGATAAGTCCCGATTTAAAGCCAGTTACCTATTGGGATATTATTTCCATTTCGAAGCTGGTTACGAAACTTTGGCTACCAAACGGTACTAAAGGCTCTTTGCCGAGGCCCTTATATTTATTATTTACGATTACTTTCAGGTGCGAAATCCACCTGCTGCCAGTAGACCCAACAACCTACCAGATCATGCCAGTGGAACGAGTCCTGGAAACCGTGGACTCCAAGTATGACGAGCTGAAGGACGTCTACCAGGAGTATGGAGTGGAGACGCTTACTGCTGCCAGCGCTACTGCCAAAGGTAAACAATTTGCAATTAGTTTGCAAATTTTTGCCTTTATTAACTGCCAAGTACAGTAAAGGCTGATTTTTAGGGTTCCGTAGCCAAAATGGCAAAAACGGAACCCTTATAGATTCGTCATGTCCGTCTGTCCGTCTGTCCGTCTGTCACAGCCGATTTACTCGGAAACTATACATGCTACAGTAACGAAATTTGGTAAGGATATGTGTTGTATGAACCGCTACAGCATTATGATACTAAATTGTAAAAAAAAACCATTGGGGTGGGGGCCCTCCATACATGTAACTGAGGCATAGAATTTTTTTTTTTTTTGTATTATAAGCGTGTGGGGTATTAATAGAAAGGTCTTTGAAAATGATATGAAAGTTTATAAATCTCATTTTTATTTAAGCAAATCGTTTTCGAGATATCAGCTCTGAAAATCTGAAAAATGTGTCCCCCCTCTATTTTTTAAACTACGCGATATAAAATTATAAAAAAAATATATGTTATGCATATTAATAAACTCTATCAACGATTTTTGGTTTGATTAAATTATCTCCTATAGTTTTTGAGGTAGGTTGATTTAACTGTATTTTTTTGTAATAAATTGATAATGGTACGGAACCCTTCGCGCGCGAGACCGACTCGCATTTGCCCGTTTTTTTTTTTTCAATCTGTATCCGTCAGTTAAAATGATTAGCATCTTTATCTCAGGTCATCAGTCAAGAAAGGATAGAGCTAATATTTATTTGGCATATTAAGGGTCCACGGAAAGAACATATCTAGTCAATTCAAATTACAGAAGGAAAAACCACCTTACTTTTAACGGAATAAGGTGTGAATTTTCCCTGATTTTTTTAAGCATTGGACATGTTTTTTTCTTGGACCCTTCAGATACTGTTAACTGGGGATAGAAAAATCAGTACTTAAGGGGGTAAATAAGTATGTTTACACTGTTTTCCTTATGGCTGCAGCATAAGGTCTAAAGTTGTATATTAGGGTGCTTCTTATTTTTGCAATTTTGTAGGATGTTCGAACCAATAAAGGAGCTCTTTGCTCTACCGATTGCGATTTTCTATTAAACTAGCTCCTTTATTGGTTCGAACATCCTACAAGATTGCAAAAATAAGAAGCACCCTATTGTATATATATTTATGCTAAAATTCACGTTTTATGTGGTTCAGATTTATTGCTTGCATGCAATTATTACAATTGACTGTTCATTTACTTCAACGGCAATGTGGTCCGACATTACAACATCGATTTGTTTTACAATGCATTTCAATTTTCATTTTTCTTTCTCAGCTCCCGACAGTTTCGACCCAGCGCTAGCTGCGTTGATAGCACTACTGATAGTGCTTTTCACCGGCATTGTCACGTTTATAGTGGTGTGTGCTTGTTTAAAACATTGGTAAGTATTTGATTTCTCAATGTGCATATTACCAAAATACATCATTCGAATAACATTAATTTCATCATCAGCCTATGATAGTCCACTGCTGGACGTAAGCCTCTCCTATTAACTATGCGTACATACGCATTAGGAGGTAAATGCCCATAATCGCAACGCTGGGCAAGCGGATTGGCGATCGCAGTAATGTGTCCGTCCACTATGATGACGCTGCTGCCCATCATCAATCTTTTATCAAATAGTGGTCAGTGACACTTCAATCCCCTAGTCGACTCTTACGACACCCGCAGGAGGAGTTGGGGTGGTGACAAATGTATTCTTACTGCCGTCACCACACGGCCAACATTAATTCATGTTATATTATCGTTCTATTTTCATTCAACTATTCATGCAAATAAATATCTAACTATTTATTATACATATACTCACCTCGGGGTGATTTAGAGGAAGGTCAATTATTGAGCAATATTCAAAAAACCCTTGACCCTAAATAACTGCCCCCTTTTTTAGGCCTGGCAAATATTAACCATGTGGCAGTGAATTGTCAGATTATTAATTGTGAATATTTACATGCCTGTGCTTAGACAAGTTGCTAATGGCTTAATCGTCAATCGTAAACGAAAGGCAGCTAAGTGTCTTTGTCGCACTAATATGAAAGAGTGACAGAGAGAGAAAACTACGATACGCTACTAAGCGTTAGCAATTGGCAACTTGGCTAAGCATCCAGGTATTTCGCGAAGGAAGATATTTTTCTCAAACTTGCTACGGAATGTTGATGTTACTTACTTTAAATTAAACCCGGAAATACTATGTATCCGGTGGCATATGCTAAGATGATATGTAAAGAGATTTCATGTATTTATTTCACACCTAGGACTGCAAACAAACTGTCTTTTGTTTTGAAACGTCAAATTGTGACACTATGTCTTGACATTTAGCAACAGAAAAAAAAATAACCTAAGAACTAATGTCTATACCACCAGGTAAAAGGATACCTCAAACATATTTAAAAAAAAAATTAGGCGCGATAGTTTTTTTAATGTTGTACGATACTGTACTCATGGTTTATTTACAAATCTAATAGTATGGTTCGGCGAAATCAGTTCGTTTTATTTCATGGCAAGTTTGAGAAAAGCACTATACAAATCTCGACAAGAAACAGGGTTACAGGCCACGTATTCCTATCTAGCCTCAGTTCCTTCGGCCAGATATATCTACTTGGCCTGTAACCCTTCGTTTCCCGTCCTCTATAGTAATGTACTATTTATTTCAATTTTGTTTCCTTCAGGGTAATCCCCCCACCGTCCCTACAATCCAGCAAAGGCGACAGCCTGGCTCGGAGACGGATCCTGGAAGAGCTGAGCACCACGGAAAACCCGCTCTGGCTGGAGACCAAGCTGCGGCCCTATGAGGAGCAGGAGCTCACCATGAACGTGTTCGGAGACCAGCCGGAACAGCCCAACTTGGAGGCAGCACCGGTAGATAAAAATACTTGTTGTTTTTCTGGCCATTTTTTTTCCTCAACTCGACATCATACGAGGAGTGTCTTTTCAAAAGGGCTTATTTGTAGTTGTAACTTTTTTTGGGAAATTGAGAAAAACATAAATCCACGGTTTTCATTTCTATATTCTTTCTGTGTTTTTGATATAGTACTTAAGTGAGTTGATATAAATGTTATGCCACTAAATATATTGCTTTATCAACTTAATTATTAAGTTAATATACCATAATTTTTCAGAATTAAGCCCTTTTAATGCGAAACGTTTAGAATTAAGCCGTTTTGTTCTACCTTGGTGAAAATACACAAGCTGCTTTTCAAGGAAATTTTACAAATCCTTCATTTCTACAAAAAGTACTTAATGGTAAGATATTATACACTTCTAAAAGCTCGTGTCATTTTCTTAGTACAAGGGAGTAAAAGGCCTTTTTGATACGGACTTTGATTTTAACATTTTGGAGGACAAGAAGAGGCTTATTAGAACTTGAAATTCAAAACATACATGTATTTCTCTACTTTTAGCAAAACTACATTCATAGTTAAAAAAAGTTGAAAGTGGAAATAAGTCCTTTTGAAAAGACACTCCTCATACATACCTATTTTGCGTGGTCGCAACGCTGGCCCAGTACTTGTTGGGGACTTCACATACACTCTTGAATTTCTTCGCAGGTGTATGCAGGTTTCCTCACGATGTTTTCCTTCGCCGTAAAGCACTTGTGAATATTAAATAATATTTCGTACATAAGTTTTTGATAAACTCATTGGTACGAGCCGGGGATCGAACTCACGACTGCTGCGTAGCAGCCGTGCGTTTTACTGCTAAGCCACAAGCGTTTTTTTTTTATAAAAATACTTATTTTGTTCGTTAACCCCATTGGATTAGGTGGCCTTCATCAGAAGTAGGAGTCCACCATGTATGTGGCTAGGAGATTAGGAGATAAGAAACTTGGAGATAGCACCGGTAAATAAAAATACTTATTTTACCGGGTCTTATTTTTACTTTTCTTTACTGGGGTCAACCCCATTGGATAAGGAGCCGTTCATCAGGAGCAGGAGTCCACTGGGGAGACTTGAAGAATGGAGACAGCACCAGTAATTCCTTGTTATCTCATTTGTTCATTAGTTATCTTAAATATATAGGTTTTTATTCACATTCGACTCCTAATAGGTAGCAGCCGAGCGACCGTAAACTTACGAGTATTATCGATGAAAATCCCTAAAAAAATAATACAATACCCCATAGCTATACCACAAAATACAGTCAAGTTCCTAATACAGTCTCATGCATATTTAATCGCTCGTATGCCGGAACTTGGATCCGCGTACGAGAAAACTATAAGAATAAAATATTGGCTGCATACGAGAGGTTAAGTTCAAACAAAACTACAATTTATGTACATAGATTCAATCTAACTAATCTACTTAACCTAACCTATATCTAAGATTGGCCCTTGTGGCATTGTACCGAGGATGCTGGCGGCATTTCCTCGCTGTATCGCAATACTGATGTTCAAATTATTTTTGTCAACAGACGGATAACACATATGCGACGATACAAGGCAGTCGCGCGACAGAGCGGTTCGGCGACTACGCGACACTCGGCGGTGACTCGCCGTCGCCGCTAGAGGCCGCCTTGGGGTTCCAGGTATAGTACATACTAGCGATGTAACGAATACTCGCATTAGCATTCGCGAATATTCGCATTCGTATTCGCATTCGTAAAAAATTGAAGCGAATATTGCGAATATTTTTATCTAATTATTTCATTCACTTAAGGCAGGAACTACTACATTCTTTGACCTTAGTACCTAGACGTCTAGGTACAAAAACATGCGACTTGAAAATGAGACATTTTAACTGAATGATGGATAAAATGTTATATTTCAGTTAATAACTTAATGCCTTTGGGCATTTTCTACCAGCATTATCTAATGTTTGTGTATATGTATGTATAATACCCAATATTCGCATTCGCGAATATGAATCGCAAATATTCGCATTCGCGTGTATTCCAAAACCGATATTCGTGACATCGCTAGTACATACATTACTATAGAGGACGGGAAACAGAAGGGTTACAGGCCAAGTATAGAGATACGCGGCTACGCGGCCTGTAACCTTGTTTCTCGCCGAGATTTTGTATAGTGCTTTTCTCAAACTTGCAATGAAATAAAACCGAGGCCGACAAACATGTGATCCGAGGCTCCCATTTAACGGCTGAGGTGTGTATACTATATTTCTGCTCAACGGAGCCGGCAGGCGGCAATTTAGTTTAACGCAGCGGCCGGCAATGTGCTGTTTGCCGGCCGGAGACAAGAAAAAAAAGATATAGGAAAAAATTGAACAACCTTTATTCATAAATATCTCCTAACTTAGCAAGCCGAAAAATATCGTTTGGCCCTTTCGGTTTTATCAATATGTCTTGTAGATCTTATAAACATATTGGTAAGACCAAAAGGGACAACACTTAACGGCTTACTAAGTTTTTATGAATTAGAGGGTTATTCCCTTTATTTTGATGTCACAATAAACATGACATTTTCTCATATTTTAATGACAAACGGCTCTTAATCGCGTAAACTTACGATTAAAATTATACCAGAGATTATTTAGTTGGGTACTTTGTGATTATACTGACGTTTACCTGCCAGTCTGCCTGCGACCAAGGGTGTAACGTCATGCCCGAAATGTCATAATAAATATTAAACGTAAGTTTACGCGATCAAGACCCGTTTGTCGTTAAAATATGAGGGATAATAGAAATAACTTTATTCGTAGCACACACAAAATACAGAGAGGAAAAAAATAATATTATACAAATAAGAACATGTAAGCTACGAAATGGCGTCATCTCAACATTTTGCTAGCGAGTGCCAGCGCTGGTCTTCCGATGAGGCCATCGCGTGAACAGTTTCACTTAATCGTGAAAGTTTAAATATGTGATATTTTCTAATACAGGGCAGCACATTCAAACCGCCTACGCCGGACACGCCAGAGCCTCCCCCTCGACCGACGGCGGGCCTAGGCCCCCTATGATGGTAAATATTACTATAACGTATACTCTTATGGTCAATAATATCATATGGCCTGGCCACGACATTGGTCTAAGGCGACCGGCTTAGCGGAAAACCATACGGGCGAGATTTAATTTAATTAAGATTTATTTTTTTTTGTTTCCTACTTTTTGTTCTTTCATTTAATAAATACTGAGATTATACGGGCGAGAGGGAGTACCCATATCGGCATCCCACTCCAACTAATGGATTCGCTCGCCGCCGGTCGCCTTAGACCAATGTTGTGGCCGGTCGGTAGCACGAAGGGCACCAAAATATGTAACACGATCTTATATTCTCTTTATCTTAGGTTGTGTTAGATATTTTTGCGCCCTTAATACTATAAGCATACTACACACACTATACCAAAGCAGTTAATTGTCAATTCGTGTACTTTATCTCTAATTGTAATATGGACTAGTAATGTCAGTGGTCAGTTAACTATGTATTTTTCGGATACTCGAAAAAGTTTTCGGCGAGCCTACCAAAATCAAAAAGCCTCCATTATCAAGTACTGAGCCCATGCTATAGAAACGCTCGTGTGCGTGCACGTACATTTGCGATAGCACGGGCTCAGTGCTTGATAATGGGGACCTAGGCTCTCCGCAATATGTCGCGGGTAGTGAATAAATAAACGTAAGTTTAATCGTTTTTATTACATATATGTTTATTTATCGAAATATAGGCACGTATGAGTACAGGTAAATTCACGAAAGCTGGCACGAATGGATCGAGTAAGTGACGTATGTATGTGTGGATGTCAAAATAACAGTAGATACAGGTTGGTATAGCAGGGCCGCAACACAGAATGATACCTATATGTCATTCATTCCATTCGTCCCAGCTTTAGTGAATTTACCTGTACCTACATGTATTCTTTGTTTTTATGAACATATACAATTTTAGAACATTACTTTTCTGATGTTTCATGTTTGTGTTTAACAAATACAATTTTCGTTTTGCAGATGGGTGTCGAATCTTGCTATAGTTAAGTAATTTAAGTTATGTGTATATAGCCTCAAATGCATGTTGGCCATGTATTATATTTCTCTTCATTCATTTAGAAAAAAAAACATTATTTTATGAAGACTGCATAGAACATAAATATATTTTGTTACCAATTATTTGTTTCATGTTATAATACTTTGTCAACGTCCATTTTTATGAAGATTTAGTAAAGTATTGTATTTTATGTATTTTATTTTGTGAATAGTGTGGTAAGGTTATCGTATATTCAACTGTGACAGATTGTGTGCTGAAATTTTCAAATAAAGTATACAGATGTAGTGCAAAATATGTTTCCTTCGAATTTTCACGGAAACGGCCGAATTTATCTCTCTGTCTCAATTAGGTACAGTGCAATGGATACTGAAGTTCATTGTGACAGCAATATGAAGTCGGACGTTTCCGTGAAAAGCCGAAGGAAAACAATTTTACCCTACATCTGTATATTGTGATTATTAAAAACTATCACTGCCTTCTAAAATACAAATTGATGGTATGCATACGCCGCTCTAAATGCTAACATTTTTTTCATACTTATGTGATTCAAAATAAGACTTAGTTAAAATTTACGGTGTGTTTTGTAATAATCCAACATTCCTTATTTATTTAAGAACTGAGATTTTGTTAAGACAATGAATTGTGACTATCGTTGGATTGGACAACTATGTTATGAAATTGTGCATGCGCTTACAATTTGGTGCCGTGACCAATGTTTTGACTGTATTTTTACCTAACTTGCTAATGGTCGAAGTGAGGTTTGCTTTAGAAATTAGACTAAAAGAGTTGAAATCAAAAATAGTTAAAAGCATGATGAGATTAAAAAATCGTCAATCTTTATTTTCTTGTATTAGGGATAGGATATGCGCCGTTTCCAGTGAATTCATAATCTTTTTTTCTTCAACTTACAAAAATATCTGTATTAGGAAAGTTCCTGGGAACGGCAGATCACAAATTTAGGGATGAGCTATTTTCGGAATGTGACGTAGTTATTAGCTGTTTCTTAGCCATTTACTTTTGTTTCTCAATTAGGTTTTAGACAAAAAATATTTTTTGTTAAATGTGTTCCTTGTTTGTCTAAATTATTCAAAAACGTTTGTACTTATCGCATAATATGTGTAGTTACTTTGGCAGCTGTGTTATTTTGTCTTTTAAACTGCTTTTACCATTTTCAATGCCATAATATTTATTATATTCGTGTACAAATAGTGTACAAAGAAACTTTTTAAATTAGTTATGTTTAAAATTATTATGGAATTTTAACGTGTCGAAGTCGTTTGTAATCTCATATTTTATATTTTAAGTATTTTAGATATTAGAAAGTCAATTCTAGATCTTTATTTGTAAATACTGAACTATTTTTATACCTTAAAGTATTATTTAACAACGAAAAATAAAGAGATCCTTAAAGCGATATAATTTTGTTTACTTAATGACTCCTTTTGTTTGATTTAAAAAATAAATGATAAAACAATAGAATTGTTGTTAGGTATATATTTTATTACAAAAATATTTTACATTACATCAAAACATTAAACAATACTTACGTAAATATAAAATATATTATTAATGAAACAACAAATTGTACTAGTAGGTACTTTTGAACTTAAGTGGTATTAAACAAAAATAATTTCATTCGGAAAAATCTTTGTAGCGTTAAAATTTGGGATTTATATTTCTACCTGTTTTGATACATTCAGTAGAGAGCTAGCCGAAAACAACTTTAATTTGAAAATCATGAATTTTAACTTAAGCTACTAAGAGAAATAATTTACAAAGTTCTTTCCGAATATAATCTCTTTCAGCTATCACAGTGCTCCTAAGTACGATTTTAATGTAAGTTAAATTAGGTAACAATTTACTAAATTAGAAAAGCAAAGTTACATCTTATCAATCATACTTAGCATGTGAAGTGTTAGGGTGCGGCTCCATTAACGCGAAGCGGAGCGGAGCTGTGCAAAATTGACCAATAACATTCTTCAAATTCGAATCACTGTGATGCGATCTCATTGGCGCCGCACCCTCATGCTTGTGCCCTGAGGACCTAGCCACGATGCCAAAGCTATTAGTCACGTGATTTTTCATTCGAATCTGTCTAATAGGTATTTTTATTACTTTCAGCTTATCGCTTACGAATATCATCTTGGCTAGGCCCCTTGTTCAGTAAAGTTTACAATTAAAATTTGAAACCGAAAGTCTCTTTCTGTTCGTTCACTAGTTGCTATTGTTTTTAGTCTGAACGAGTTCCATTAAAAATAACAAAAATCTGGCGTGAAGCGTTTGCCACCCACAGAAAGTTTGATATCTCTGTTTTTTTTTTCTAAAGCAAAGTTTATTTTCCTGTATACAAATTTAAATTATAAGCTTTGTTTAACAAGCCACAGTTACCTATAAGCTTTCGCTTGGCTTTATAAAATACTAAAATATTTACAAAATAAATTTAGACCCCCATTCTCTCAATCTATCCTTTTCATATTAATGTAATTTAACCTGAGAATTTGGATACCTAACCTATATAAAACCAAATCATAGGAACAAAATATTTGGCCTATATTTAGACCATTTTTCATTGCATTAAGTACCAATTTTAATACTTTTGACAACAATCTTAATAACTAATATAGAAAAATAAATTACAAGTTATATACTATGGCTGAGACCGAAATAAAATATTCTACGTATAGTACGTATTGGCTCGACTTGAAAATGAAAATTCCACTTTATGTTTTTTTAAGTATTTTCATTTTCAAATCACTTAAGCATCCCCATTTAAGAATACTCTAAACCTGAATGCTTAGCCAAGTTGCCAATCGCTAACGCTTAGTAGCGTATCGTAGTTTCCCTCTCTGTCGCTCTCTCATATTAGTGCGACAA
Source organism: Thaumatotibia leucotreta (assembly GCA_025490895.1). Lineage (NCBI taxonomy): Eukaryota > Metazoa > Arthropoda > Insecta > Lepidoptera > Tortricidae > Thaumatotibia > Thaumatotibia leucotreta. The sequence goes on along the minus strand of JALPQI010003716.1, from coordinate 4,074 downwards.
AGACAGTTAGCTGCCTTTCGCTTACGATTGACGATTAAGCGTTAGCGATTGGCAACTTGGCTAAGCACCCTGTGATGGCTTCAATTTTATCGCATATCGTCGCAGACAATCAAAAGCTGTCAAGTTTTAGTTATGTAAGAGATAAACGATAAAATCGCCAACATTTTAACTAACGCTGCCGTTCACCTATTGTGGTAGTGTTTTTAACATTTACAGTAACCTTTTGGACGCCAAAGACTGACACGTTCAACAACGATAACCAATTAATAAATCGATCCTCAGAGCCATAAAGACCTATGTACACACAAGTGTATAAAGTTCAAGTTAAATTTTGATACTTCGGTGATATGACGTCTGAGTGTCACCTTAAGGGTGCTGCTCCAATGACGCGGAGCGGAGCGGAGCTATGGGAGCTCGGCCAATGAGACCGCATCACAGTGTTTCGAATTCGAATTTGAAGAATGTAATTGGTCAATTTTGCACAGCACCGCTCCGCTCCGCGTCAGTGGAGCCGCACCCTAATTGACCAGGGGCCTATTTCTCGAAAGCTTGTAGCTTGTAATACAAGCGGAAGTCCTTATCTAATTAATAGTGCTAACAAGTGACTTCCACTTGTATTACAAGTTACAAGCTTTTGTGAAACGGGCCCCAGGCGTCGAAAAGGTTAGAAAACACCGCACTAAACATGAAACAATTATTACAGGCTTGCAGATAGTACAATAACAGAAATAAGCCATTAACTACTAAACATTGATGGCACTTTAGAATGAATTAAATACGAGTACTTACAAAATTCTAAATTAAGCAAAATCTTTTGATTCGTGAGTGAAACTTTAGTTTTCTGCAACAGCATGGAGTCTAGCTATACATGTAGTTAGTGGTATTTAATATGCTTTTCACTTCTCATGCTCAAAAAGTGCACCTTCATGTCGCGCGTAGATGACATAAAATCGCATTTTATGTTCTAGAGCATAAAAGTATTTTTTTCTAAGGCTAAGGTAATCGGTCCCAACAGCCAAACAGTTAAAACATATTGCACAATTTTACTTGTGTGAAATGTTTGACTTGGCAAACCCGAGCATCTGAAACTTAGATCACAGGTTGAAAATTGAAAAAAAAAAAATAAAAAAAATTAGTTGACGGGTGTTGGTTATATATTTTTCTTCTTTCGCTTTACGACAACTTCATTGTGTAAATTGCAGTGAAAAATGGGTTTTACTTTCCTCGCAAACGAAGTGAAAAGCAGAGTGTACAACAGGAGCATAAATGTCCATTTTTACCCTCTCGTCTACTATTTTGGTCTTGGAAATGGATCACTTTATGCCCTTGTTGTATAATCTACTATTAGGGCCTCCGCTAGGTGGCACGGACGACCGCCACGTGCGCACGCTCGGGGCTCCCGCTCAGTATTAAAATCCGTCGCACACGCCCGCACCAGTTAGCGCCGTTCATACAATTACTTGTTAGACGAGCGTCCGTTCCACAGTCTGCGTCAGCTAACGGAGGCCCTTACTCTACCGATTTTCAATAAAAGCATACCAGATAAGCTTCAATACCAGTCCTTCTATATGACACAATTATAGTTCTATTTACATACGTAGGTAACCACGTGAAGGGAAATTTCATAAAACATGAAAAATTTTTTTTTGTCAAATTAAAAAAAAAATGTTTTGCTAAATCCATGCTGAATAAAATCGATTTCGATATCAATAGGTGTACATTTTTAAATATTTGAATAAATAAAATGTACCCTTCATTTTCTTCGGATCGTACTAATTTTGGCATTCAAAGATTTACAGTTTAAATACAAGGCAGAAAGTCAACCATTTAAAGTATCATCTGAAATTAATTCTCTCTTTGTGATACTATAATGCCCCTAAACACTATTAAAAGTATGCTAAGGGATTTCATTCCCGCCCAAAACGATTCCTGACGATATGTGGATTTATTATTTCTTTATTCATAAACATTTTCACTCTCTCTGATACTAACCTCTCAAAATTAATAAAAGTAATAAATGTATGTACTGTTATTTTTCTCCCAACACGATAATTGTTAGGAATATCGAAGGTTGCGTGGTGAAACCCGATAAGTCGAGCAAACCGTTATTCAAAATACGAACTACAAACCCTTACGTCAGGTTGTTATTTTAATTAAAAATGATCTCGACTTACCGGATTTTACCACGCAACCTTCGATATATCATATATTATGAGCTTTTTTTCTTATAGGGATACCGAATTAGCGTAAGTTTGAAACAACCTTAATTACAGTCAGGTTTGTCGGAAAGGGGCACCCAATACGTAGCTAAGTTCGCGAAAATTGGTATCACACAGAGATTACAAGACATCCATTAAGAATCCCAATCGACCCAAAACTACTTGGCGCAGTCCTCCGACGCCGCCGCCGCGCCGCTCGCTTAATTTGTACTCCTCCGTCCAATTAACATTGGAAAGAAATCAACATTTTACAAACGTTTTGAGAATACGCAACTAAAAAGTATCAGTATCACAAAGAGCAGACAAAACAGCAGAAACAGTCGCGTCAAAAAGCCGTTCGTCCCAAAAGCTTGTACTCCTTTACTTTAGAAAGAAACCGAAAACCAACAAACGTTTTGAGAACGCATCTAAAAAGCATCAGTATCACAAAAAACAAATCAGCAGAAACAGTCGCGTCAAAGCCGTCCGTCCCAAAAGCTTGTATTCCTCCGTCTCTTTAACATAGGAAAGCGACAACCAACAAACGTTTTGCGAATACGCGATTAAGAAGTATAAGTATCACAAAGAGAACAAATCAGCAGAAACTCGCGTCAAAGCCGTCCCAGCCCTAGTTGGCGCAGCCCCGCAACGCCGCCGCCGCGCCGCTGGCCCGCGCGCGCGTGTGCTTGCGCACGTGGCCGAGCTTGCGCGCCGCGTGCGCCACGAGGTCCTTGTAGGCTTGCCGCGAGTGCAGGATGTCGTCGCGTACAAGGTTTAGCTCTTGCTGCGCGAGGCTGCGCAAGCGCCAGTGCAGGGCGTCGTTTAACAATTGCAGGTTTTTAATGAGTTTTGGAAAGTCTTCAATAGTCAGTATCTCATCTCTCTGTGATACTATAACGCCTATCAAAATTATTAAAATTGTTAAAAGGTTGCTTCTTTCCATCTAATAAGTGGTATTGTAGTCTATGAGTATTTGAGTATATAGATTTATTATATATAAAGCTCTATCATTTAGGTTTGTAAGAACCTAACAAATCTAAAATGGCGTCGAAATTAATTTCTACTTTTAAACTTTTACAAACGTTTTGAGAATACGCAACTAAAAAGTAACAGGATCACAAAGAATAGACAAAACAGTAATCGCGTCAAAAAGCCGTTCGTCCCTGAAGCTTATATTCCTCCGTCCCTTTAACAAAGGAAAGCGACCAACAAACGTTTTGCGAATACGCGATTAAAAAGTATCAGTATCACAAAGAGAACAAATCAGCAGAAACTCGCGTCAAAGCCGTCCCAGCCCTAGTTGGCGCAGTCCCGCAACGCCGACGCCGCGCCGCTGGCCCGCGCGCGCGTGTGCTTGCGCACGTGGCCGAGCTTGCGCGCCGCGTGCGCCACGAGGTCCTTGTAGGCGTGCCGCGAGTGCAGGATGTCGTCGCGCACGCGGTTTAGCTCTTGCTGCGCGAGGATGCGCCAGCGCTTCATACGGGGCATCGACTGGAATGAAAAAAAGTGATGAGGTGGGTGGAAATGTTTTTTCAGACCATGTTTTCGAAAACGGAGATTCTTCCCTTCTAGAAACAAATCGGCACTTTTCCATTCTAGGAGGATTAGCAGCCTAAAAAATAACAATGTAATATGAAAATAATCGATTACGATTTCTTCAGTTCATAAAATAAATAATACAATATATATTTTTAGTACAGATGGTGCCTTTTTTACGTCCAGTGCGAGAAGTGGCTCATTTCACGTCAGGTCCAAAACTTCGGAGGGCCATCTGTACTAAAAAACGTCTCGTACGAGACCCGTGCAAAATGGAAATTCGGAACTCGTGTCGATTTAATTTCATGTTTTTCGCACTTGTGTCGTGATGTACTATTAT